>OZ023265.1:91162820-91245320 GCA_964006375.1 Tillus elongatus
GAAAATGTTAGCGAAATCGACGACTTTTGGGAGAGAGAAAGTGTTTGCTTACCATTTGCAGGTAAAGGCTATGTTCCCTTGTTGACGCAACCGTAAATCTCCGCCTTCTGTAGCTTTTTTTCATTTCACTGTTGCTTTGATAACTTTGATGACTTGATAAAACTGAAAAATAGAGCCTGGGTATTCGTTTAGTTTTCACTAGTTTAAATAAAAAAATTAAATGCCATAAAGTCGTGATTTTCTTTACAACTAAATTTTTTATATGCAAATATGCTAAAAATAAGAATAAGGGTTTTAAGTTATTAAAATGGCAGTCTTATTTTTTTCATAGTTAGTAATTTAATCAAATTATGTGTAATGTTGTGCTTTTCTACTTTAGCTTGAACTAAACTCAGAAGAATATCTACGTTCAGTACTTAATTTAACCCTGTTTGGAACACAATATTCATTTAAACGCTTGAGACAGGTAGTGAATAAAACAGATTGGATCACACATGGTAGACCAGCAATTGTAAATGCATTTTATTCATCTATTGAGAATAGTATACGTAAGTACAGTTGACTATTTATAACATAGGTATATTATTAGCAGAGGAATATATATATATATATATATATATATATATATATATATATATATATATATATATATATATATATATATATATATATATATATATATATATATATATATATCTGTGTGTGTGTGTGTGTGTGTGTGTGTGTGTGTGTGTGTGTGTGTGTGTGTGTGTGTGTGCGTGCGAGCGTGGGTTTGTGTGTGTGATTATTATTAATTAATAAATTGAGGACCAAGAAGCTGGAAGTTTATACCCTACAAAATAGACCTACCACAGGTAAAATATATATCCTCTTTTATTATATTTTTTGCATTGCATTTTTTCTCCCTTTAGTGGTTTTTTTTTAACATTATTTAGGATCAAGGGAATGGGGATAAATTTTTCCCCACATGTATTTAGGATTCACGGGGATACAAGATTGCAGTTCAGCAACATGGAAGACCTTTAACACTCTCTAAAAATACTAGTGGCGTGCGGTCCATGGAAGCAAGGGAAGCATTGCTTCCCTTAAAATAACGACTACATACCTAAAGCGCATTATTTAAAATCCCTTTTGTATTTTAAATATTAAATTTCAAATTCTGAAACTAATTTTTATTTCGCAAGCTCACACACATAATTATTTATTATGCATCATACTGTATTTGTATATACGCTCCTAGCAATGACGTCGTCCCAGTAAATGCGACCGCATGCAGACAGCATGAACCTGATCTGATACTAGGAGTGGATGCAATGACTTCAGTTAAATACACGTAGTCAGCAAGCAACTTTATAAAAGAAACCCCGGCTCGGCGCGATGTACGCGTGTTTTTAGAACGTGTTGTACTACGAAGACCCGATGCGAGTACAACGTGAATCGTAGATATAAGCAGTTGCCTAAGTTAAATACATTGGCATATTATGATTATTAATATGGCTGCAAGTAGATCAGCTTTTAACAGCGGTGACGGTGGGGGTGGGGATTTACAAACTTTACAAACAAGTGGTAATAATAACTGTAATTGTATTGTGTGCTTTTTGATAACTAAAGGATTTTCAGCTTTACAGTTTGCTGAAAAACTTGCTATTATTAATAAAGGTACGCTGAAACCTACTCTAAAAAAATGAAATACAAGAATTAAAAAAACATGTACCTATTCGACATTTCAACGCGAAAAAAACTTATAAACAATATGAATGGTTAACGGGTTGTGAAAACAGGAATAAACTGTTTTGTTGGTCTTGTAGTCTTAAATACGAAATTTGTTTAAAAAATCACTTGGAACAGCCTAACGTTTTTCGCGGGACATAAAATCGCATTCAGAATGACTTAATTTCGGCTGCTGCCACTATTATTTTGAACATAATTAAATCTGAAATTAAACAGATTCGTTTCATTGCTATTGTTCTAAATGAAACAACCGATGTAACTAATTTAAGCAAACTATCTGTAGTAATACGCTACGTAAAAATGGATGGGAGTGTACAAGAAAGATTTTTAGGCTTTAAAAATGTGACAGAAGGTCGTACCGCAAACGCTCTATATAAAATTGTGCTTAATATTATGAAAGATATTGAGGAGGCTGATAATAAATTAAATGCCCAAAGCTATGATGGCCGGACATTTAGGAGGTCTTCAAGCTAAAGTACGGGAAACGTTCTCAAATTGCTCTATTTGTACACTGTTGTGCTCATAAATTAAATTTAATTTTATCCCAATCTGTAAATCATATTAAAGAATGTAAAGTGTTAAATGGCTGCTTTTTTTCCAAATCTACGAAGCGCACACAAGCCTTAGACTCAATCGTTAAAAAACGTTTACCCAAAGTAGCTGCAACCCGATGGAACTACAACGGCAGACTTTTGTTAACTATATTTAAACACCGTGAATCGTTAATTTAACTTTTTGAAAAGATAATGGAAAATAGCAAACATTGGGACGCAGAAACAATAAATAGTTCTAGAGGATTTTTAGATGGTTTGAAAGGAGACTTTAATTTTAATTTTTTACTTAATATATTTTCGGAAATATTTCCGTTTTCAGATAATGAATTTAACATATTGCAATATAAAATAAATCACATTGGTTTTTGCCTGAAAAGAAAATAGTGAATTTAAATCCATTATAATTCAAAAAAGGAATGAATTTGCTAAGTTCTGGGAAAAAACAATTGAATTATGAGAAGTGGAGCCACGAAGAAATGGTGTGCGCACTGATAATGTGGGAGACCTTCAAGCTTCTTACCGCCGCCTTTTCTACGAAATTATAGATCAAATTCAGCAGCAAATTAACTGCAGATTTTATCATCTCAGTGACCTGACATTTATTGAATTGTGTAATTTGGGAGAATTTAAAGGGATACCTTTCCCAGAAGAGTAATTCAAATCATGATTTCACCACTATGGACATTATTTTGACAAAGCCTTATTACGATCAGAACTTACAGTCATTTATGAACCCGATGTTATTGACACAAAAACTAACGCGAGTGAACTTTTAACTTTCTTAAAACAATTAAAATTGGAAAATTCATATTCTGAAGTGTTCAAATTATGTTAATTAGTATTAACAATTCCTGCTACTAGTGCACCTTTCGAACGAATTTTTTATATATTGAAACGTATCAAGAATTTTGTTAGAAATTCAACAGGACAGGAAGGACTTCCCCAAATTTCAATTTTGTCAGTTGAAAATAAACTCGTCCAGGAAATGTCCCAGAATCCACAGTTACATGACGACATTATTAACGAATTTTCCAAAAACGACAGAAGAATCGAGTTACACTACAAATAGGTAAGTTTCTAAGAATTGCTTCCCTTATTTGAAATGTCACCGCACGCCCCTGAAAAACACACAAGACTGGGCCACGAAAAGGAAGTAAAACAAAAGGAAGAACATTTGGAACATACTTATAGATTTGTATCATAAGTAATTCTTCGTCTCAACTTACCTTGTATAACAAATCTCAACAGAATACTAAAATAAAATACTACGCCATACAACTACTATGAAATACTATGTTGAACAAGATATCCGTATGTGATTGTTTAATTATTATTGTACCCTTTTTGAATAAAAATGAGTTACAATTTTAATGTTCAAAAAATGTATTACTTTGCTTACTTTTTAGAAACCTTAGTAAATCTTTAATAAATATTTGATTTAAGTCTTCAAATGATATATATATATATATATATATATATATATATATATATATATATATATATATATATATATATATACGTCGTTCGTACGTGAATAACGCGAAACTCTCTTAGATAAATAGATCATAATGTCTATATATAGAAGAGTGTATTGACTCGTTAGCCTGGAAACTTTCCATTAGCCCAATTCCATTTTTCAGCACATAACCTGACGTGATTAACTGGTACCTTTTGGTCGGTGACGTCAGTAGTGACCAAATTGTAATGTTGACGTCAATTTCAAGACGAATATATTACATTCTTCAAAACTTACGGCTTAATGTTTGGAAATGGTGTAAAAACTGACAAAAATTAATTAGATTTCCATTTTGTCCCGGCATTCTTGTGTATTTCAATAAAAGCATCAGCTACCTTATAATAGTAGAAACTATTTGTTCACTTTAAATTATACTGATACTTACATCTGGACGTTGCCCATTCTGGTGGATGAGATTGATGAACGTTTATAATAATAAATGACATGTTTTGTTTAATCAATTCGTGGCTGAAAATTACTTTTTATAAGGTGGTGTTCGTGGTGGAAGGTGATTATTACAAATACTCCGTTTATTCTTGAAGTTGACAACATATTTCCGTGAAAAAGTTGACAAACCTATAAACATGCTGACAAAGTAAACGTTTGGCACCCGTTTCTTAATTTTTAGTGTAAAAATTAGTCCTGCACCCTGGTTTATCCCCTACACTGTCCAAGATGGCGTGTGCGCATGCGCGTCAGATGACAGTTTACAGCGGGCATGACAGATGACAGGTGACAGCTGTCATCTGTCGGCTGTCATGTCAGCTGTCAGATGACAGGGGACAGATGACACAAGACGGCTCCCAGCCTACCAGATGACGTCATAACAGCTATCAGCTGACATGTGACAGATTCCACAAGATGACTGCTGCTCGACAGGTGGCAGGTAACACAAGATGACAGCCGGTTGCCCACGTCTTGTTTGCTAGGTCTCAATCCCATCAGGTTCCTGCCGGCCGGTTTGTTTGTGAGGTTAGCGGCGATTGGTGTTTACCTCCGCTTGTCCCCACGAGTTATATGTAAGGTTAAGTCTGACATTTCCAGCTTCCACGTGTCGGTTCCCGCTCGCCGATTGTTCGTTAGGTTAAAGTCTGACACATAAGTCCCACGTGTTGGTTAATATGGTTGTTGTTGTTGTCATGTTTGTTTGTCAGTTTGGTGTTGTTGTCATCAGCCATGCTGCAGATATGGTGGGAAATTTGAATTTTAATGAAAATGTTTGTGTCTATGTGTGTAGAGTACATGGGTAGATTCGTTAAAATTATTATGATATATTCCTATTTTCTACACACACACACACACACACACTTTTACACACACACACACACACACACTTACACACACATACATACGTGTATGGGGGGTCAAACAAGGACACTGTTTTTTCAAGAGCGTTACCAGGACTCCTTGAAATAGAGGGTGTATCCATAAAGTAAGATCGGGTTCATACTTCTGCGAGTTGCGTTATGTCATACACACTAAAACGCACACGAAAATCTCAAAGCAAAAAATCAGTTCCACCGTATACCTATCTTCCGAGGACTATAATTTTAACAGGAGCTACGAGGACTTTCCGTTGCAAGGACCTATACCAGTGATCTTTCGCTGCGATGACTTCTCTGAAGTTCCTTTATTGACTACTCATGATTTTTTTTCGCCGCTATACTTTCGTAGGACGTTTGCTAGGAACCTAAGCCATTTGTTAATGGGTATGTATTTTATTAAGCACACAATTATAGTTACTTATTCAGCTTTGATACTAAATAACTTACCATATTTCTTTAAAGGACATTATTTAATGTTATTATACACGAATGTAATATAATTTTGCCACTAGTCACATATATATATATATATATATATATATATATATATATATATATATATATATACATATATATATATATATATATATATATATATATATATATATATATATATATATATATATATATATATATATATATATATATATATATGCTGGAAAAATATAACTTTTTACTAAATTTTCGTAGGGGAAAAATTGCTTCAGAGAAGATAATGACTTATAAAAAATGTCTTTAAATAAAACCAAACTAGGGCGCCCAGAAGCAACATACAACGTATTTCTCCATGAGAAAATGGATAATCAATGAATCCACCACATGTATATTATCATAGGGAGCTCGTACTTGACGCTCAACAGGCAAAATCAAAGTTCAGGTGCACTTCCTTAAGGTAGTTCGTCTACCTCGTCCGTTCAATAGAGACATAATAAACAAACGATGCCCCTTCGACTACAATTTTTACTTTCGGTTTCTTTCGTCTACCTAAGAATTATATAAATAGAGTTGCAGCAGTAATTTAGTTCAGAATTTTTCACCCTCTGATGATGCTAACGTTGTTAGCAAAACGATCGTTAGGTCTTTGAAAAAATGTGTTGTGGTGATTTGGGTTCTCCAAGTGTACTTATCAGTGCTCGTCATAGGCTCCAATCTTCACATAGCAAATATGAATTCCCAGCTATCGGATTTAATCAAACGAATGAAAGGAAATTAACTCTGAGTTAAAAAAAAGCAGTGTGAAGATATCACTTTGTGTAGAAAATGGATAAACTGAGTAAAAGATGAAATCTTTCAACAAGTAGTGAACTAAGTTAGTAACAATAATGACGATGACCATGCCACTATGCAAAGCTGGGAAATCTACAGATGAATATGTAAAAGTTAGAAGCAAAAGTGCAACAGAAAACGCAATCTTAGGTAGAGAAAAATTAAATTTCAAAAACTCTAGACGCAGCAAGTACGTTATGGTAGTGAATTTTCATAAGAATTGTACACTATTAGTAAGATATATTATTAAAACTAATTCTTTAAATTTAAATGGACCTTGGAGATCGGTTTTAGAGTCCCAGTTAGCGATTATTTGAAAAAATTGATATTTTATATGGAGCTACTTAATTAAAATTTGGTCTTAGATATAATATGTAAATACTGCAAGTGTCTTTGAAAAATTGTGTTACAAATTTCATTAAAGTTACAAAAGTTTTTCAGAAAAAAATTAATTATTTACAAAGGGAATGTACCTGTCAAATTATAAATATTACAGGTATTTTTCCTTATTAATTGTTTGGATGGTTTTGTTTTAGTCAACCCATCCAGTTTTTGCAAACAATAAACAACAAAAAAGGTTTTTTAAAACAAAACGAAACATAATATGTTATTTTTCTTTAAGTTATTACCCACGTGCGTTTACATAGGTGTTACTAAGGTTCAAGATTGAAGATTCTGGCATAATGGGAAATATATTGAGCTTTCGGATTTGAAATATTTTTACGAAAATTTTCTACCATAACATAAAAAACCTTTTTTGTTGTTTATTGTTTGAAAAAACTGGATGGGTTGACTAAAACAAAACTATCCAAGCAATTCATATGGAAAAAATACATGTCCTATTTATAATTCGACAGGTACATTGCCTTTGTAAATAATTATTTTTTTTCTGAAAAACTTTGATTGTAACTTTAATGAAATTTGTAACACAATTTTTTTAAGACACTTGCAGTACATTCATATTTTTATAATTCGACAGGTACATTGCCTTTGTCAATCATTTATTTTTTCTGAAAAACGTTTGTAACTTTAATGAAATTTGTAACACAATTTTTTAAGACACTTGCAGTACTTTCATATTTTTATAATTCGACAGGTACATTCCCTTTGTGAATCATTAATTTTTTCTGAAAAACGTTTGTAACTTTAATGAAATTTGTAACACAATTTTTTTAAAGCACTTGCGGTACTTACGTATAATACGTATAATACCATACCAATAAGACCAAATTTTAATTTAGCAACTCCATATAAAATATAAATTTTTCAAATAATCGCTAACTGGGACTCTAAAACCGATCTCCGAGGTCCATTTAAATTTAAAGAATTAGTTTTAATAATATTTATAATTTGACAGGTACATTCCCTTTGTAAATAATTAATTGTTTTCTGAAAAACTTTTGTAACTTTAATGAAATTTGTAACACAATTTTTCAAAGACACTTGCAGTATTTACATATATCTAAGACCAAATTTTAATTAAGTAGCTCCATATAAAATATAAATTTTTTCAAATAATCGCTAACTGGGACTCTAAAACGATCTCCAAGATCCATTTAAATTTAAAGAATGTTTTAATAATATATCTTATTAATAGTGTACAATTCTTATGAAAATTCACTACCATAACGTACTTGCTGCGTCTAGAGCTTTTTGTGATACTGGAACCAATAATTAATTATAAGTTAGTATTTGTTTCACTTGCCAGGTTATTAAAAATATTGAAAAACACAAATAAGGATAAGCATGTGCTACTTACATTTGATCAACAATTGTGTCAGAAACTTTAGGACCAAATCAAAAGAACACTTTTTAAAAACAACTCTAACATAATATGTAGAGATATATCTCTTTATTATTATAATAATAAAGAGCTTTATAACAACAAACGTGGCTAGTGGCTAATACCCCATTTAAGGATATATATATATATATATATATATATATATATATATATATATATATATATATATATATATATAATAACGAATCTTCGAATGCTTTGAGGTTAGATTGACATTGAAGATTAAATATATTTCTGGATTATAATGCTACTGGCGCTGAAGCATCGGAAATTAGCACTGACCCTATAGTTTTAAACCATTTCATTGAAGTGAGACTTATGTTTGATATATTTTGTAATAACATTTCAGTTTTAATACATGTAAATAACACGTTGACGTTGACTGTCTAACGTTTCGGCGTCTGCAGTCGGCGGCTCTCGGCTCTTGTTCTCGTTTCGCGATGACAGTTGGCAGCTACCATGCAGCGGTGTCAGATTAAATAAATTAGAATTTATGATAAATCAAATGAGAAATTATTGGTAACTCAACATTTATTAATACTAAGCCACATTTATTAAAAGGATGAATTTTTTGACGAAGTTTTATTTGTCATTAATAAGTACAAATACGTTTTATTACCCTATGTTTTACATTCCAAGATGTAAATGAACTTTTATTAAATCTGACAACCCGGCTCCTTTATATTTAATTGTTAGGTGACTATTGTCTCAATTTCAATTATCTCTTGAAAATCACGCATTCACAGTCTAACCATCCGTATCAACATTGAACCTGGGAAATGCTGTATGAAATTTGAACTGATATCTTAGACTGTTATTCATTCATTTATTTTTTTGATTTTTTAATAACTCCTGTCCTCGTAAGCCATTTAATTTGAAATTTGGTTAGCAGTTATATTGTAACGTCTCCCATATATATGCAAATTTGCATTCGAAACACTTCAGTATTTCAAAAAAATATTGGGTTTTCAAAACTTTCTTTACATTTTTTTCTAAGAAAAATAAGACGCACGGTGCCCATCTACGAACCCATCCATGCCATTAACAAAATCAAGGTAAATACCAAATTTGGTCGAAATCGGTCAATTATTTTTTAGTTAGTGGTTGGATACACACACACACACACACACATATATATATATATATATATATATATATATATATATATATATATATATATATATATATATATATATATATATATATATATATAAACATATAAAAATTGAAACTGACCCCGGATATGGGTTCTAGAGGCCCTAATTCGCGCTCATTTGAAATTTTTTTCCAAAAGTCTTACCATCGATACCTCTCTATTAGTGAATTTTCTTAATGAAAATTCACTAAAAGACACCTATGTAAAAATTAAGGTTGTTACAGCCGTATGGGTACATATATATTGCGACATCAAATGTTTGGGAACAATAAACAGAAAGCTACGTCCTTAGCTATGGTCTTCAAAAAAGATGCGTTGAATGTACTTTAAGATATTCCAAAGAAAAAACAAGGCAGATATGACAGCTGACGTCCTTAGAGATCATAAATCCTGTCCGAAACCATGCGATAGTCTATAGTGGTTTAAAGCCGATGTCGCCTGGCTGACACGTTTGGCCTATCGGGGCATCAGGAATACAAAAACCCAACAAAGCCTGATTGTAGCGAAATATGTAGCATAAATAATGCTTTGGCCCAATTTTTAGCATTTGAAGCAACCTAGCACAATATAAAAGTCAGCTGAGCATTATAAGGTGCCAATATAAGCTCATCGGACAAGTGCCGTGAAAACTATGACAATGTGGGGGATATAAGAAGTGAATAGCGCATTCCAAGGTAATTTATAGCTTAAAAGGAAAACCAGGTAAAACTAGGTTTATGGTGCGGAAGATAACTACCCGGCCCTATGCCTTTAAGTCGATTACTGTTTCACTGATTAACGATTCTGGCAACATACTCGTCGTGGTCGGAAGCATCTGCTATAAAGGGGTCTTATGGTCATGGACCAGGATTCATCAAGAACGATGATCCGTCATATTATCCAAAGGTGGTGGTGGTAAGACAGACAAAAATAATTTACAAAGGAACTGCGGGTGATGGTGAACAGATCCGTGTATTTTTTGATATGATGTCAAGTCACAAAGGGAGCCTGTGTGTGAAAACCAAACAAGTAGTTACAGTTGCTGCCATTTTGGACTTTGTTCTGCAAAATTACAGTGTCAAGCTTGATCGTTACAGAAATATTTTGAACCTTAGTAATGTTAACTGTAATATACCTTGTTAGAAAAGTTCTGGTTAAGTAATTTTGAGAGCCCAGAACGAAGTGTTGTCTTGATAAAGATATTTTTGAAAAGTTGTGGGTATTATGAAACTAAAGGACCACACAGTTTTTCAGAAAGATCTGCTTGTCTGAAAAACACTTGGCCACGTAAGAAAGCATATATCACAGTAGCTTACTTCAAAAATTGTAATCAGATAAGGCGCGAATTATCTAAAAACGAAATAAGTTTCCAGTAAGTAGCTGAAATACGGATTGGTTACGGCCATGAGGAATCTGCCGCCGCTACCACATATTAATCACTTCTAGAACTAACAGTGGAAAATGACAGATTCCTTGTAGTTTAGGTTGTGTAATTCGCCAGCCATATTATTATATTATATTATACACATTACCGACCTTTTGCTAAGGAGTTTGCGGACACCACCAAACTTTGGTATAAACTGACTGACTGAATAAAAGTTTACGAAGTCACTCTATTACAAATATACAAAACCTTATAACCACCTCTCTAAATGCATACGAAGTTGCTGCCCTTGCTTGGACTAATGACTGCGAAAAAGCATTCATAGCACTGTAAGTAGTTCTCTATTCATTTCCAGTTTGACATATGTACCTTCATTATGGTTTACGGTTTACTGTAGACACAGACGCCAACAGTTTTCGCATTGGTGATATTTTGTTGCAGGAAAAGTGAACAAGGAAATATTCACGCATATTTCACTCAAGTCATATTGAAAGCAAAAAGATCTCATAGTCATCGTTGACATTCTGGAGCATTTTCACAATTAACTATGTGGTCAAAAATTGCTTGTTTGAACTGATTGTTATCCTACAGTTCAAAAACCCATAATTACAGATGGCCATATATGTTAAACGTATCTAGGAGTAAGTACAATTTGGGGAACCCAATTCATCACAATGTGGTTTTTTGACCTGACGATCGTTTCGCTAACAAAGTTTGCATCCCCAGAGGGATCAATAACCTGTTTATTCATCCCCATGATGACGCAGACTTTGTTAGCGAAACGATCGTCAGGTCTAAAAATTGTATTGTAACGAATTGGGTTTTCCAAATTGTACTTATCAGTGCTCATTACAGGTTCCAATCTTCACTCATCGTATCTAGGAATCCAATTTAAAGATCGAACATCAATCCGGATGGCAGCAATGTCACGTGGATACCCTGTCCATTTAAGTGTTAGCATTGCATCTCTGCGAAAAAAGGTCAAATAGCTGACTGTCGGAAAAGGCAACGCTACAACCATATAAGTAGTTGGATCCACAGAGGTTAATCAAACACAAAGTAGATGCGCCAGATATTCAGCCAATCAATATATGGAAGAAAACGTGCGTTAAAAGACCGTATTGGTCCGAAGTTAGTAGTAAAAATGTTGCCATAAAAATTTACTGGATCCAGTGGTCTTTTAACTGGATATTAAAAATTGGAAAATGAAATCTGCGTGGCAAAGCAAACAGTCTGTCTACAACCAAAAATAAAACAAGTCGCTATAAAAATCCATCGCAGTGCAGATGGAACTGTTTGGGTGTAAAGAAAACTTTGGGAAATGTCGGATCACGCTTTTTTGAGATGATGCTGAAGAGGCAAATAATGTACATCTTTTTGAGTCGACTTAACAGTGTTTACTAATGAACACCAAATCAACTGGAATGAAGACACAGTTTATGCTCTCATACACTTTAGCCGTACATGAGACGATCGGATACACCCTAGGCATGTGGTCTTTGGGTATAGTTGAAGCTTCCTACTAGTCTTTGATTTAGGAGACCTGCAGATACTCAGTGTTGGACCGATACGTTTATAAAAGATTTGGAAAGAAGAATGAAATACACTTATACCCTGCTGCGAGAACGTATATACAATGTAAATCAGATTTTATCTGAATAATTTTGGGAGGCGATGGCATTGTGAACAATAATAATTGTATTTTGGTTTATAAGGATGCATCAAAAGATGAAGAACAAAATTAGAAATTTTAGCAAATATTTTCGTATATCCGCTGCACCAGCGAAGATAAACATTAAAAATCTAATTGTGAACAAAATAGTATATTACGTACCATAAACTGTAAGTGACACTTTTCATGCAGAGAATGCAGTTTGGAAAATCGAGGCCCGTAGGGCCGAGGTTTTCTAAGCATTCGAGGCATGAAGAGTCACTTACAGTTTACGGTTTAGTAATAATTTTTTGCAATACCTGCTTTAACGGTTTTTTTTTTGAATTTGCATTCTTTTTTAATAATTACTGCGTGAATAGATGTCAGACTGACAGCACTGACAGTCGAATTAATTAGATGGATTCTAACATACTACTTAACAACAAGTAGCTTGTGACTTGGTTGTTGTGTTGGGTTACTAAGGACGCTACGGGTAAACAAACAAAACTAAACGCTGGCTGCAGTTCAGCACAGGTCCAGGTTAAACATTAATTTGTATTTTAATTGTGATTTTTGAATTAAAATTAGTGTTGAAGTGACTTTGAATATGGAAGAATCTGACATCGAAGAAGCGGCAGGTATTGCTTGTTTGTCACTTTTACCAGAAAAGTCTAAGCAAAGGTATGAAAGTTGCTATGAGGGTTTCAAAAAGTGGTGCCACACTAAAAAGGTTGTAATACATACCAGTGAGACAGTTTTACTAGCATATTTCTTGGAAAAATCAGGTAAATATTCTGCTCCATCAAGCTTATGGTCCGAATACTCTATGTTACGATCGACAATCTCTTTGAATGACAATGTTGATATTTCCAAATATGCAAAGTTAAAGGCATTTTTAAAGAAGAAAAATATTGGATATGTTTCAAAGAAAAGTGAAGTGTTTACGATCGAGGAAATTCAGACCTTTTTAAGTGAAGCACATGACCAAATATACCTGATGAAGAAGGTGGTTGTAGTTATGGGAATTGCAGGTGCCTGCCGTAAAGATGAATTATGTAAGCTAACAATCAATAATGTTATTGATAAAGGAGACATTATTTTGGTCAGAATACTTGACGCTAAGAATCATCAATCCAGAAGTTTTACCATTGTCGACAATGAGAATGAGAAGTTTCACTTTGTGGCATTAGTGAGGAAGTATATGAACCTGCGACCAAAAAATTCAATACAGAGATTCTTCTTGAGGTATCAAAATGGGAAATGCTCTAACCAACCAGTTGGAAGAAATATTTTTGCCAAAATTCCTTCTGAAGTTGCGAAATTTCTACATTTGGAGAATGCGGAAAAATATACTGGGCATTCCTTTCGCCGAACTTCCGCTACTTTTTTGGCTAATAGCGGAGTTGACATTTTAGCACTGAAGAGGCATGGCGGGTGGAAATCCTCGGCAGTAGCTGAAAGCTATGTGGCGGATTCCTTGAATAATAAAGTACAAGTCGCTAAGAAGATATTTCATATTAGCAACCAAGAAGCCAGCTCCTCTCGCCAAATCCCTATTATTGAGGTCGGTGATTCTTCGAATACTCCGCAAGATAGTCTTGATAATTTAACATTGCTAGAAACTGAAGATAATAATATAAAGAAGAGCATGGCGTCAATCCTTACTGTTAATCATATGACTAATTGTACTTTCAATATTTCGATGAATTATAATAATTAATAAATCTTCTCAAACAATTTGTTCATTATTCAGATTTGCTATTTATAGGTTTGCAGTACTTACCGTACCTAGGTAAGGTAAGTCTTACCGTACCTAGGTATGAAAAATGTCCTGTTCTCATGGAAACTGACAAATGCTTTAAAAGTTCAACTTACATTGTCAAAAAACTGTCATTAAAAGTGAACTTACTTAACAGGTATTGCAAAAATTAGATTTTAATGTCACCAACAATTTTGCTACAATATTGATTTTTCTAATTTTTTTCTACTCCCATTTTCTTTTCCAAATCGTTATATTAATAATAAAATGTCTCTAATTATGTAAGAAATCAAATTTATTATGTCATACACGAAGGAAATTTATTTAAAAGAATGGGATTCATTAATTTATTTAAATATGAAAAAAGAATATCTGTTTTTAGCGAATTTTCGTAAAAAATCTAGTATTTTGAAGAAGCCCTCCTTGCAGTTGTTGGCAATGGTGTTTCAATAGATGAATTAAAAATTAATGGCGGTGTTCCACAGGGATCCGTTTTGACTCCCACGCTTTTGTTGCATATAAATAACCTGCCAACAACCAACAAAGCGATTCAAAGCTTCGCCGACGATAGAATTCTTCGCAGCACGTTCTCATCGACTCGACCGATATCTGCTTCTAGCTTATTATCAATGAGACTTAAAGTAACCAACTCCCTAAATGACTACCTATCTTAGATTTTCAGGTAGTGCTCTGCAATTCTTGTTATGTTTAATGCATCAAAAACCGATAATTGCCCCTTCTCTAGGAAAAGTGGCACGCAGGGCCCAGACGTTCAGAGGGCTGGCAATATACTGCCCAAAAATTGACAATTCTACATTGGATTCCTATAACTATTGCAAACAATATTTTCTGGCACTTCCATGTTTCCAATATTATTAAAACAACACCAAAGAAGTTGATTTTCGTTTCCTGTTAAAAGATTGTTTTCATCACAGCAGCTTTTAACACCTCATGAAGCACAGAGATGTCCAGAGTTTGAATATTGTTCTGATGTCTGGAGCGCTGCCCCAAAAATAACCTTGTCCCTCCTAGATTCTATTTAGAAACGAGCAGTTCGCCTTACAGGAGATTTATCTGTCACAGTCACTCTCACTTCTCCCGACCACGGTAGAAAGGTTGTCTGTCTCTTCTATCAATATTACTATCGACAACTTGTTACAAATTGCTTCGCTAATACCTTCGCCTACGACCTTTAATCGGCTAATCTGTTTTAGTCAAAAAGCACATGCTTTTAGTATTAAATAATACGCTTGTCGAACGGTTTCTTACAAATCTTCGTACTTTGCTACACCATGGAAGCTTTGCAATGCCCTCCCGGCCATATAAAGTCTCCAACTATTCAGCAAGCGAGTAAACAATCACCTTGTCACAACAATTAAGTTTATGATGTCTTAGAGGGACATAGGCTATATATTTATATTTATATTTATATTTATATTTATATTTATATTTATATTTATATTTATATTTATATTTATATTTATATTTATATTTATATTTATATTTATATTTATATTTATATTTATATTTATATTTATATTTATATTTATATTTATATTTATATTTATATTTATATTTATATTTATATTTATATTTATATTTATATTTATATTTATATTTATATTTATATTTATATTTATATTTATATTTATATTTATATTTATATTTATATTTATATTTATATTTATATTTATATTTATATTTATATTTATATTTATATTTATATTTATATTTATATTTATATTTATATTTATATTTATATTTATATTTATATTTATATTTATATTTATATTTATATTTATATTTATATTTATATTTATATTTATATTTATATTTATATTTATATTTATATTTATATTTATATTTATATTTATATTTATATTTATATTTATATTTATATTTATATTTATATTTATATTTATATTTATATTTATTAATAGTTATATATTTTTGTATCACCACGATAATTCAAATATGTATTATCTGATTTTAATTAAACTTCCCACACGTGTTTGGTGAATTGCTTGGCGAGGTTCGTTAGCCAATAAAATCCTACTAGTTTTTTCGAGAAAATTTTGGGTTTTCTTTCAGAATTTTTTCTTTTTTTTTTTGAACATGCTAAAGATATTTGAACCAAATTTGGTATGCAAGTCGCTCATATGTAGCGTATAGCATGTACTAAAATTTAGCTCCCTAGATTTAGAGAATTTATTATTGTTTAATTTATTTGAAATATACCCTTTCTGCGTATCTATAGCAACAGTTTAAATTATAGTTTCTGATTTAAATGTCTTATGTTTTTATTTAACAAAATAAATTTGAAACAATTCCTCTCGCCAATAAATTGATAAACGGACAAATTATATACAATTGGTAGTCATAGTTTATAGTTTCTAGTAATTTAACCCAGACTTTTCCGCATTTAATAGGTACTTTGTGTGATCATAAATTTATTAAATTTTATACTTGCATATATTTCTTGATTTTAGCTAATCTTTTTAAGAAAAAATGTGAGTAACATTATTTTGTTCGTATTTATTACATTGTAAAATGTGATAAATATTATTATTTAAATTATTTAATAGACTCGATACTTTCACACATATAATAAAGATCGTTGCCGAGTTTCACCAAATGAGTTGCTAACTTTTTGAGTTATATATGTATATATATATATATATATATATATATATATATATATATATATATATATATATATATATATATATATATATATATATATATTGTAACGAGCCCTTAATTTACGGGGTGAATTATTTAGTGGAACGGTCAACGGGTTTACGGGAACGGTCTCGAGCGCCATATTTTTGGAAGGGTTTACTCCCTACGAGGGTGCGACTTCGTCACAAGAATCCGACCACAGGTGTGATCAGAGTGCCTGTATAGCTCTGTAGAGAGGGTCCGGTAGCCTTTGCTATAAGAGGCCGTGTTATAGGGGGGTGGCGGGTTTTAATCGCTACCCCGACAATTCCCTGACCTTTTATAATTTTATATAGATGTAACAGATTTATTTAAGGGGTGACAGACTAGATACTCTATTTACAACATTTATTAGGAAACAATATACAAAGATTCAGCAAGATATATCAACCTGATAATGTCTACAACACTACTCTACCTTGAGTAATATACCTTAGAGGACGGACGAGGCACCGCAGTTTACGACTCGGAGATTCAGATAATAGGTGGACCACTAGGGTGGGCATTTCATAACCAACCAAGCAGCGTATCCTCGGGCGGAATCGGTGCCGTGAAAGTCAAGGTACCTCGACACCCGTGGGCGTCGAGAGCAAAGAGGAAGTCGGTAGGACGGGATACTGTCGTGAACTAATTTGATCTAAGCTTGTGTCACTACAGCCTCTAAACCAGGATCAAATCAGGACGGACGTGCGTAATCTATTCAAAAATCTTTGTCACTACAGCATCACTTTCCGACATATTTACCACGCTAACAGTACTAGGATACGGGGAGGGAGGGGTCTCGTCTCAGACCCACGATCCCGACGTCGCCGAAGAGATACACTATTCGGAGAAAATATATGAGAGTTCGCTATTTTTAAAATATGAAAAATTCGCTACCTCTAAAATACGCAAATACGCTATATCTAAATATCATTAAATTAACAAGGTTC
Source organism: Tillus elongatus (assembly GCA_964006375.1). Taxonomy (NCBI): domain Eukaryota; kingdom Metazoa; phylum Arthropoda; class Insecta; order Coleoptera; family Cleridae; genus Tillus; species Tillus elongatus. The sequence goes on from OZ023265.1 coordinate 91,180,599, forward strand.
TTACCTACTCCGATAATCTAGCGGGACAATTATTACTGTGTACGGTACTAGACGAAAGGTACTTAACTTCAAAGACTAATTACAATTAAATGGCGAAATTCTCTATTTATTTAACACATCACTTGATCTATAAAACCTTCAACCTTGCTGCTACAAGTAGAAAACTCTTTCTGTCCTCAGTCGTTATTTTATCTCCAGCCACCGGCGGAAAAATCTAATCGGTGGTAGATACCTTATCCTTATCTTGTGCAGATATGTTTTTATTCTGAAGCGATAATTCGAAATGCGTACTTGTTAAGAATATAAATGACTAATAAATATTTTAACTCCGGATAATATTTTACCAGTATAATTTGTATTAAATTTATTTTCGAACGGTCGCCGTTGACATCTACGGCTGTCCGGAAAATATCTGCTTCATTACAATATATATATATATATATATATATATATATATATATATATATATATATATATATATATATACTGATGGCTCTAAACAAGAAGGCAGAGTTGGGTCAGCCCTTTATGTCCAATCACAAAATCAGAGCTACAAGTATAGTCTAGTCTGCAAAGTTACCATTTATACTGCAGAACTATATGCTATAGAAAAAGAAAGGTATACCTCACAGTGACCTCTACGCAGATAATAGAAGTGAACGCATACAGTCTTGGAAAAACCTCTGGAGACTTAATTCTAGAAAATCAGCAAACCCTTGCAGATTAATAAATCCAGCATTACCACACACATGTGAGCCAGCCAAATACAGTAACTTGAACAGGATCATTTCAACGACGTTGTATCGATTATTAACCAATCACGGGAGGTATCCAGCTCACTTACAACTCATAGGAATTCTCAACAATCATAACTGTAACTGCGACCAGAGATCAGTAGGTGATCTTAATCACATTATTTCATCGTGCGCGCTCTATGATACACAGCGTACTCATTTATTAGCTTCACTAAATTATTTGTAAGTACACTACTCATTGAGTCTCAAATATTTGTTATCTTGTTTAATATGTGTATCGTTAGTTTCCTCTTTTAAACATTATAATATTAGATTAAAACTATATATTGTAGTAGCTGAATTATTACGTATATTTAAGTTATGCAATAGTGTAAAAGTGAAGATAATTATAAATGGTTAAATGGATGAATCTAGATTTAAGCTGAATCAATGCCAAACAAGACTTAACTTAGTTTAGAATACTGTAAACTTCCTGTTTTTCCTAATGCTACCTTTAACTCTCCATGGTGTTTCTCTTGTGATGCTAATCAATACCACGATACACACCGTGGTCGAGAGGAGGGTGTCTCCACATGTGCCCAATCCTTAATTAGTAGTAATTAGGTCAATAAAAATACTTAAGATGTAAGGTAGCAGTAATGGTCTATTTTGTTAATTTGTTAAATGCTATAATTGGATCTACACATGTCTACTTCTCAATTAATGAAGTATTTCGTAAGAGTTAATTTTGTTGAGTAGCAACGGCTGGATGCACACTTGTCTACCCCTTAACCAAATTTATTTTTTTCTGGCTAATGGTATAAGCAGCCAGGAAGCCATCCTTCCCCTACACCACCACCACACACCGAGATATAATTATTTTAACGAAGATTTGAAAGTAAAGTTGGATTACCTGCATAAAAATTAATATTTATATAACGATTAATTTTAACGGATATTTTTGTGTGTGAGTATGAGGAGATATTGCAGCTACCGCTCCTGTCATAGGAATTTTATGAAGTAAAGTTCAAAATTAACGCCAGTTGCCTACCACACAAAAAGTTCTGGACGCAGCAAGTGCATTATAGTAGTGAATTCTCATAAGAAATGTACACTATTAGTAAGGTATATTATTACAACTAATTCTTTAAATTTAAATGGATCTTGGAGATTGGTTTTAGCGGTCCCAGTAAGCGATTAGTCGAAGAAATGTCTATTTTCTATGGAGATAGAAAATTAAAATTTGATACATATATGTAAATACTACAAGTCCCTTTAAAAAATGTGCTACAACTTTCATTAGTTACAAAATAATTATTTACAAACAGAATGTAAGTACGTGCCAAATTATCAATATGGCAGGCATTTTTCCTTATTAATTGCCTGGATGGTTTTGTTTTAGTCAACCCAGTCGAACTAGTTTTTGCAAACGAAACAACCAAAAAGCTATTTTAGTCAACCCAGTCGAACTAGTTTTTGCAAACGAAACAACCAAAAAGCTATTTTACATAGGTTTTACTGTGGCTCAAGATTCAATGTTATAGCTTAATGGGAAATTAAGTAATCGGATTTGAAATCATTTTACGAAAATTCTCTACCACAACGTACTTGCTTCACCCAGGCCCTCTTCATCGCTTATTAACTGTTGCTGTATACATACGTTTTTAAATGATAAAATATTGTAGCTCTCTATGTGAGACTGACAAACAAGGCAACCTCAAATTCATTTTTGGGAAAATATTTAAACAAATGAAATGAGGTAACAATTTTAACAAAAAATATTGGTTCGCGGTTTCGTCACGAGAGTTCTCCTCCCCCTTCTACATTCCTACAAGCACCCTCAGTGCATAAACAATAATAAAAACAAGTAAAATTTCTTCGGAACAACCCTCAAAAAAGTTGAGTGAACTGCGATGAATAAGGGTCCTGGGCGAAGTAAACAGGATTTTAAGGAGGTAGAGCTGCAAAATGGTTAAAAGGTAGCTTATAGAGGTCCAGCTAAGCTGTTTTTTTCGAACTTTCCGCTCACATTTCCTTTTTATCTTCTTCCCTGCCCAGCACCCATACTCACTCCTGGTCCTGTGGTATGTGAGTAGGTAACGGGTCGGTTGGGCCAGACAGACTGGCAAACATTTGAACTACACATTTTAATTGTGGTTAAGTATCGGCTCTGCATTACCGACATCACAGCTAACAGGCACCGACATGACAGAGAGCAGAGATGTGACTTTTATTTGGCGGCTTCCACGCTGTTTTTTTTTTGGACCGATCGGAAGACCGCATTCGGTTTTAAATATAGTTAATTTGAATTAGGTGATGACGTCATCGTAACTCTGATTTTATATTTTGTAACTGAATGCGTCGTGGTCCGACACTATTTATTTAATTCTGTTAAAAAAAGCGAAGCAACTACTAGCCGGATTTGAACCCAGTTACCTTCGAATGAGAGCCCGGAATTCTATCCTCGCGGCTACCGAGGCTTAGTAAAATTATCTTTCAAGTTGATATATATATATATGCGTACTATAACCGATAACTTATGTAACAACCACTTATTATTTTATTGTTTATATTTATTAAAAAACGTACTTAAGTAAAAAAGCCCTAGTTGTATATACAAAAAATAAATAATTCATTTTACACGCGGTTGAGTTAAAACAACAGAATAATCCTATAATAAGAGTTATGATTGCAATTAATCTGGGTGAGAGAGAGAGAGAGAGAGGGGCTAGTATCGCGTTGTCTAGATATCCTTGTAGGTTGTTACTGGCTAACAAATACGAGATAACGTAATAAATTTAAAAACACGCAATCTAAACAAGTTCAAGAAACAATAGTTTGGAATGTGTTTGTTTCAATTATAAACAATACAAACACCGAAGCTCAAATCTATTTTTAGAACTACGTAATAAATACGATACATCGCTGTTGTGCTACACAGTTAATTAAAACAGCCGTACGAATAATTTCTGTAAAAAAATATGCTTATATCTGTTTTCATCTAGTTGGGAATAAGGAATAACGTTGTCTTTTAATTTAAGGTATTAAATTAACGCCAAATTAAAGTAGGTAACATGAGCAGTAGAGCCAAATTAAAGTAGGTAACATAATTATTTTATGACCTTGAAGTATGACACGCATTGGGCGTCAACCAGTAGGTAGCCGTGGCCGGTGATCGGTTATCATCATCAGTATCTCTGTGAAGTTCATGCTGATAACACCAGTTCTAAGATATGTTGGTTAACTCTCTTAATCACTGAGTCAACAGGTTTTTAAGTAAAACTTTTTTAGTTTTTGCTTCAGACCTTATGTGTGATGTATCATTTTACTCAAGTCGATGAGTAGAATACAAAAATAGCATGTGCGCATGCGCAAAGCAACTTTAGAGTTTTTGCTTTAGACCTGAGGGGTAGTGAATAAGTGTAAGTAAGCTCAGGCTTTTAAGTAAAACTAAGAAGATATGCAATCAACACAGACGGCCTGATTTGTTAAAAATAATTAACTCTTTGGTTTTCTTATTTTCCAGCATTCAGTTTGAGTTGTTAGGTAAACTAGCTTATATAATATGAATGTTTGAAAACACATAAAACTTGAAAGCTACACCTCAAAGCAATTAGTTGGAGTGTTACAAAACTAAGATCACTCTAAATGATTGATATATGTTGGTTTACAAAATTGAATGCTACTCTTCAAGACATTAGTTTGTTAAACTAGTTCAGAATGTGTACGATTGGCGTGTGATGCATTACAAACCTGAAAACTACACCTAGAAAAGACAACTAGTTTAACTGGGCACATGACTAAGATTACTCTGAAATGATAGAGTGTGTTGGTTCACATAAAAATAAAATCTGCACTTCAAGACATTCAATTTGATTTGTTAGGTAAACTAGCTCAGAATATTAATATTATTTTGAGTAGTTAGGTGACTCTGAAATGGGAGAGGGTGTGCCGATTAACAAAAATTAAAAGCTACACCTCAAGATATTGAGTTTGATTTGTTAGGTAAACTAACTCAGGATATGAATGTTTGAAAACAGATAATTGTTATTCTCTTACCGCGTGCTGATTTACAAACTTGAAAGCTACACCTCAAAGCTATTAGTTGGAGTGTTACATGGCTAAGATTATTCTGAAAAGCTGGACACGTGTTCGTCTACAAATTGTCATTTACACTTTAAGATATTCAATTTGAGTTGTTAGGTAAACTGGCAACAGTTGAAAACATATAAAACTTGAAAAGCTATACCTCAAGACCAATATTTTGACTGGTCACATGACTAAGATTACTCTAAAATGCCAGAGTCGTGTTGGTTTATGAAAATTGGAGGTTGCTCCTCAAACAAATTAGTTTGCTTTGTTAGGTTAATTGGTTCAGTATATTAATGTTTAAAAACAAATAAAACTTCAAAGTTACACCTCCAGATGATTAGTTTGAGTGGTCACATGGCTAAGATTACTAATGATAGACGCCTTTTGGTTTAGAAAAATTTAAATGATAAAATATTGTAGCTCTCTATGTGAGACTGACAAACAAGGCAACTTCAAATTCATTTTTGGGAAAATATTTAAACAAATGAAATGAGGTAACAATTTTAACAAAAAATATTGGTTCGCGGTTTCGTCACGAGAGTTCTCCTCCCCCTTCTACATTCCTACAAGCACCCTCAGTGCATAAACAATAATAAAAACAAGTAAAATTTCTTCGGAACAACCCTCAAAAAAGTTGAGTGAACTGCGATGAATAAGGGTCCTGGGCGAAGTAAACAGGATTTTAAGGAGGTAGAGCTGCAAAATGGTTAAAAGGTAGCTTATAGAGGTCCAGCTAAGCTGTTTTTTTCGAACTTTCCGCTCACATTTCCTTTTTATCTTCTTCCCTGCCCAGCACCCATACTCACTCCTGGTCCTGTGGTATGTGAGTAGGTAACGGGTCGGTTGGGCCAGACAGACTGGCAAACATTTGAACTACACATTTTAATTGTGGTTAAGTATCGGCTCTGCATTACCGACATCACAGCTAACAGGCACCGACAAGACAGAGAGCAGAGATGTGACTTTTATTGAGCGGCTTCCACGCTTTTTTTTTTGACCAATCGGAAGACCGCATTCGGCTTCAAATATAGTTAATTTGAATTAGGTGATGACGTCATCGGAACTCTGATTTTATATTTTGTAACCGAGTGCGTCGTCGTCCGACACTATTTATTTAATTCTGTTAAAAAAAGCGAAGCAATTACTAGCCGGATTTGAACCCAGGTACCTTCGAATGTGAGCCCGAGCTTCTATCCTCGCGACTACTGAGGCTTAGTAAAATTATCTTTCAAGTTGATATATATGCGTACTATAACCGATAACTTATGTAACAACAACTTATTATTTAAATGTTTATATTTATAAAAAACGTACTTAAGTAAAAGAGCCCTAGTGTATATACAAAAAACAAATAATTCATTTTACACGCGATTGAGTTAAAACAGAATAATCCTATAAGAGTTATGTTTGCAATTAGTCTGGGTGAGAGAGAGAGGGGCCTAGTATCGCGTTGTCTAAATATCCTTGTAGGTTGTTACTGAATAACAAATACGAGATAACGTAATAAATTTAAAAACACGCAATCTAAACAAGTTTAAGAAACAATAGTTTGGAATGTGTTTGTTTCAATTATATAAACAATACAAACACCGAAGCTCAAATATATTTTTAGAACTACGTAATAAATGCGATACATCGCTGTTGTGCTACACAGATAATTAAAACAGCCGCATGAATAATTTCTGTAAAAAATATGCTTATATCTGTTTTCATCTAGTTGGGAATAAGGAATAACGTTATCTTTTAATTCAAGGTATTGAATTAACGCCAAATTAAACTAAGTAACATGAGCAGTAGAGCCAAATTAAAGTAGGTAACATAATTATTTATGACCTAGCCGTGGCCGGGGATCGGTGATCATCATCAGTATCTCTGTGAAGTTCATGCTGATAACACCAGTTCTAAGATCTTAATTAAAATTGCTATATTTAACCTTATAGGTAGGTCTACATTGATACATTTCATTTAGGCCAACCCAATATCAATATTTACTACTTTGCAATATACTCGAATAAAAAAAATATGTTGGTTTACTCTCTCAATCACTGAGTCAACAGGTTTTAAAGTAAAACTAAGAAGATATGCAATCAACACAGACGGTCTGAGTTGTTAAAAGTAATAGTTTAACATTTTGATTTTATTTGAAAGAGATACAGGTTCGATTCCTGATATATGTTCCTTAATGTGCCAGCGTTAAACAAAACAAATACTGAATAACTAAACAGTAAGCTCAGAAACAATGGTATGCATGTGTGGTTACAGGTTCAAATCCTGGTGTTTGTAACTTTTTTAGTTTTTGCTTTAGACCTTATGTGTGAGGCACCATTTTACTCAGCTCGATGAGTAGAATAAAAAAAATAGCATATGCGCATGCGCAAACCAACTTTAGAGTTTTTGCTTTAGACCTGAGGGGTACTGAATAAGTGTAAACAGTAAGCTCAGGCTTTTAGGTAAAACTAAGAAAATAAGCAATCAACACAGACGGCCTGATTTGTTAAAAATAATAGAGTTTAACATTTTGATTTTATTTGAAAGAGATACAGGTTCGATTCCTGATATATGTTCCTTGATATAGTAGCGTCAAACAAATACCAGAGGGTACTGAATAACTAAACAGTAAGCTCAGAAAGAATGGTATTCATGTGTGGTTACAGGTTCAAATCCTGATGTTTACAAACTTTTTTAGTTTTTGCTTTAGACTTTATTTGTGTGGCATCATTTTACTCAGCTTGACGAGTTAAATACAAAAATAGCATATGCGCAGGCGCAAACCAACTTTTAGTGTTTTTTCTTTATACCTAATGTGCGAGGTATCATTTTACTTGACTCAATGAGTAGAATGCAAAAATAGCATATGCGCATGCGCAAACCAACTTTTTTAGTTTTGGGGTTAGAGGTCACATGTGGGGTATCATTTCAAACGACTTGATGTGTAGAGTTCAAATTTTGTATATGCGCAAACCAACTTTTAGTTTTTTATTTAGAGGGCAAGTGTGAGGTATGATTTTACTCCGCTCAGTAAGCAGAATTAAAAATTAACATATGCGCATGTGCAAACCAACTAGAAATCATTTCGAAGTAACTAACAAGTCAAACTTAATGTCTTGGAGTGTAGAGTTCAAATTTTTGTAAACCAGCTCACTCTCCATCATTTCAGAGTAAACTTATGTGACCAGTCCAACCAATTAGTTTGAGGTGTAGCTTTCAAGTTTGTAAGCCATCACATCTCATTCGTTTTTAGAGCAGCAACGTATCCATGTTACCCCTTAAACTTAATTTGTATACTTACAGTTCATTTTGCTAACATTATTTTATTATGTTTTTAGGTGACATTAATTTAAGTTAGAAAAAACAAATGAAAATAATACCAAGTTATAAACTACAACACTAAGAAAAAGAACAATTGTTTGTTTTGAAACATTTATGCTAGTTTACCTAATAAGTCAAACTGAATGTTTGGAAGTGTAGAATGCAATTTTTCTAAACCAAAAGGCGTCTATCATTAGTAATCTTAGCCATGTGACCACTCAAACTAATCATCTGGAGGTGTAACTTTGAAGTTTTATTTGTTTTTAAACATTAATATACTGAACCAATTAACCTAACAAAGCAAACTAATTTGTTTGAGGAGCAACCTCCAATTTTCATAAACCAACACGACTCTGGCATTTTAGAGTAATCTTAGTCATGTGACCAGTCAAAATATTGGTCTTGAGGTATAGCTTTTCAAGTTTTATATGTTTTCAACTGTTGCCAGTTTACCTAACAACTCAAATTGAATATCTTAAAGTGTAAATGACAATTTGTAGACGAACACGTGTCCAGCTTTTCAGAATAATCTTAGCCATGTAACACTCCAACTAATAGCTTTGAGGTGTAGCTTTCAAGTTTGTAAATCAGCACGCGGTAAGAGAATAACAATTATCTGTTTTCAAACATTCATATCCTGAGTTAGTTTACCTAACAAATCAAACTCAATATCTTGAGGTGTAGCTTTTAATTTTTGTTAATCGGCACACCCTCTGCCATTTCAGAGTCACCTAACTACTCAAACTAATATTAATATTCTGAGCTAGTTTACCTAACAAATCAAATTGAATGTCTTGAAGTGCAGATTTTATTTTTATGTGAACCAACACACTCTATCATTTCAGAGTAATCTTAGTCATGTGCCCAGTTAAACTAGTTGTCTTTTCTAGGTGTAGTTTTCAGGTTTGTAATGCATCACACGCCAATCGTACACATTCTGAACTAGTTTAACAAACTAATGTCTTGAAGAGTAGCATTCAATTTTGTAACCATCAATCATTTAGAGTGATCTTAGTTTTGTAACACTCCAACTAATTGCTTTGAGGTGTAGCTTTCAAGTTTTATGTGTTTTCAAACATTCATATTATATAAGCTAGTTTACCTAACAACTCAAACTGAATGCTGGAAAATAAGAAAACCAAAGAGTTAATTATTTTTAACAAATCAGGCCGTCTGTGTTGATTGCATATCTTCTTAGTTTTACTTAAAAGCCTGAGCTTACTTACACTTATTCACTACCCCTCAGGTCTAAAGCAAAAACTCTAAAGTTGCTTTGCGCATGCGCACATGCTATTTTTGTATTCTACTCATCGACTTGAGTAAAATGATACATCACACATAAGGTCTGAAGCAAAAACTAAAAAAGTTTTACTTAAAAACCTGTTGACTCAGTGATTAAGAGAGTTAACCAACATATCTTAGAACTGGTGTTATCAGCATGAACTTCACAGAGATACTGATGATGATAACCGATCACCGGCCACGGCTACCTACTGGTTGACGCCCAATGCGTGTCATACTTCAAGGTCATAAAATAATTATGTTACCTACTTTAATTTGGCTCTACTGCTCATGTTACCTACTTTAATTTGGCGTTAATTTAATACCTTAAATTAAAAGACAACGTTATTCCTTATTCCCAACTAGATGAAAACAGATATAAGCATATTTTTTTACAGAAATTATTCGTACGGCTGTTTTAATTAACTGTGTAGCACAACAGCGATGTATCGTATTTATTACGTAGTTCTAAAAATAGATTTGAGCTTCGGTGTTTGTATTGTTTATAATTGAAACAAACACATTCCAAACTATTGTTTCTAGAACTTGTTTAGATTGCGTGTTTTTAAATTTATTACGTTATCTCGTATTTGTTAGCCAGTAACAACCTACAAGGATATCTAGACAACGCGATACTAGCCCCTCTCTCTCTCTCTCTCTCTCTCACCCAGATTAATTGCAAACATAACTCTTATTATAGGATTATTCTGTTGTTTTAACTCAACCGCGTGTAAAATGAATTATTTATTTTTTGTATATACAACTAGGGCTTTTTTACTTAAGTACGTTTTTTAATAAATATAAACAATAAAATAATAAGTGGTTGTTACATAAGTTATCGGTTATAGTACGCATATATATATATATATATATATATATATATATATATATATATATATATATATATATATATATATATATATATATTATATCAACTTGAAAGATAATTTTACTAAGCCTCGGTAGCCGCGAGGATAGAATTCCGGGCTCTCATTCGAAGGTAACTGGGTTCAAATCCGGCTAGTAGTTGCTTCGCTTTTTTTAACAGAATTAAATAAACGACGCATTCAGTTACAAAATATAAAATCAGAGTTACGATGACGTGATCACATAATTCAAATTAACTATATTTAAAACCGAATGCGGTCTTCCGATCGGTCAAAAAAAAACAGTGTGGAAGCCGCCAAATAAAAGTCACATCTCTGCTCTCTGTCATGTCGGTGCCTGTTAGCTGTGATGTCGGTAATGCAGAGCCGATACTTAACCACAATTAAAATGTGTAGTTCAAATGTTTGCCAGTCTGTCTGGCCCAACCGACCCGTTACCTACTTATGTGCATCCAGAAAGGGTTCTAAGCATTTTTCTAAAACCTTTTTTCTAAAAGTCGCCCATGTGCTAAACTGTAAATTTACCAAATATTTAATTTTATTTCCAAACGGAATGTACCTGTTAAATTATAAACGTGGCAGGAATTTTTCCTTATTAGTCGCTTGGATGATCCATTTTAGTCAACTCAATCGATGCAGTTTCTGCAAACCAAATAACAAAAGAGATTTTTTAAAGAAATTTGCAGTTATTTTTCAAATCTAGTACCCACGCTGCCTTTATATGGGTTTTACTATGTATAGGTACCCTAGGTATTATACTTATATTAGTTTGAGCTAGGTATATTTCTTCTTGAAATTTTTTTTTCAGTACGTAATTTTTCCTTATTAGTCGCTTGGATGATCTATTTTAGTTAACTCAATCGAATCAGTTTCAGCAAACCAAATAACAAAAAAATGTTTTTTTAAGAAATTTGTAGTTATTTTTCAAATCTAGTACCCACGCTGCCTTTATATGGGTTTTACTATGTATCAAAACTGAAGATTCTAGTTTAATGGAAAATTGAATTATCACTATTTGAAATATTTTTACCAAAATTCGCTACCATAACGCACTCGCTGCACCTAAACTCTTTTCAGCACTTATTTACTATTACTGTATCCATACTTTTTGAAAATGAAATAAATATAAACAGTACAAAATTTTGAAATTTTAATTTTAATAATTTACACTGTACATACATATACTGATTATATATGTAATTTAAACTGCTTAATGATATTATGTGGTTTCATTTTCTTCAAATGTTCCATACAGAGAAAAGGCTAAGAGTACAGAAACCATAAGTACTTAGGTACCCTAGGTATTATACTTATATTAGTTTGAGCTAGGTATATTTCTTCTTGAAATAATGTTTTTCAGTACCTACATGCATTGATTAAGAACCTGAATCTGATATACACAACCACTTTCTTATTTGTTTGATTGGATGTGAAAATCATAATATACTACAGTCACAGTCGACGCCCTAAAGCATTTGTTGAAGTTATGTTAAGGTTAAAAGTTGGGTTATTATTTACCTTCTATTTATATCGGTAGTTATTTTATATTCTGAGATTCTAAGGTATTAGCGGAGTCGAATTCGAGGTTATGCGCAGAACGTACACGTTTGTCTTATGGCGCCTGTCAGCTAACAGATGACAAATGGTGGTGTTGTCAGATTAAACTAGAGAGATGGAGATGGCTTTTAAATACCGTGAAATTAGGAAGCTTAATATTTATAGGTATAATATAAATATAATATAATAAAATGTAGTTCTAGATTGCTTTTAAACAAATGGAATCACTTTCATTAAATTTTATATTTATTTACATTTTTCTGATATCTACAGATTTAAATTAGAGTTCCCGTAAATGGCAACCCCGCGGATTGTTTATTCTGACATAGTTTCGTAGCCTGTCTATTTAAAACTTAATTTGGTGATTTTGTTTGCGATGGCAGCAGAACCCTGATTTATCTGTGTGACCATGTCTAACATTATAGCCATCCATTTAGAGGTAATTTCAGGTAATATAGTAGATTATTGATTTTTTATTTAGTTATAACTCAAGATCTACTAAACAATTGAGTTCAGATTTGATAGGTAGGACCAATTGTACCATGTGTACGTGCTTGTCAAGTTTTTGTTTCATATTCCTAGTAATTTAAAGGATGCGTTTTCAAACAGTTTTTTTCATTTTTTTTCTCTAAAAGTATTAGAGTGTCAAAACTGTCTAGTAAACTCATCCAAGCTAATAACAAAATGAAGGGAATTTCCGAATTCGGTTTAGATTGGTTAAGTATTTTTTAAGTTATCGGTTGGATATATATATATATATATATATATATATATATATATATATATATATATATATATATATATATATATATATATATATATATATATATATATATATATATATATATATATATGACTACTCTGCCACGGGGTTGAGATCAACTCGCATTCAGCCGATTTGCTAGTGCCCTCATGCTCTCGGGAAGACCCCAGCTCCCCCGAATCCCCCCAGCGAACTCCACTGAATGAAACTAGTGTTTCCGCAAGACAAGGTTCCTGCACACTGCGGTCCTGAAGATTATTTCCTAATTTCCAATCCGCGGCCTGACAGTCACACAATGTACACAGATATCCTCGGGGGAAATTACCCCAAACAAAAAGCATTCATAACTCTGGACAAACCTCACCTATGGAGGCGGAAAATCACCATAACCCCCCACCCCCGCACTGCACAAGTGTACAAACTGCTGAATCGGCATTTCACACGGGAACGACAGAGCTCTGCATTCTGTGGAACTAGAGACTGGAGGTGGAAACGTAGTTAAGTAATGGTAGTGAGACAGTAGAGAGACATTATTAGTTTAGTCGTCTTAGTGTTAAGTTCACTTTTAATATTTTTTGTAACAGTAGTTCTATATTTTTATGTAATAATAATTAATAAATATTTTTTATTCAATTGATCGAAATCAATCAATTAACTGGCGCAGTCGGTAGGATTTGTCGATACGGTGAAAACAAAAATCGTGGAACCGTTCTGTCTTAACAGTTAAATCGACAGAGAAAAAGTTGAACATTCCGGTAATAGGGACAAGCATCGCTCTTACGTACTGGAAATCAACCAAAGCGAACCTGGGGGAAGAACACACATCGTCCGAACCTAAAGGCCAAGCAGAAGAAGATGTACCTAGTAGCAACGCTAATTCTGTAAGTTTTGCTCACAATCCTTTCTTTTACTTATATATTTTAAGTGATTCTCGATTTAGTACCTTAATTTATTTTATTGCTATATTTTTGTTTGTGTGCTTAAAAACAGTTAAAATATTATAAATATTAATGAGTTTTGATGATATTGATACCTTAGTTAGACAATTTTCAAATTTACAAGGCCCAGATCAATCAATAATTGACGAAAGTGTAACAATGACACAAAACAGACCAGACATGGCACTTTTAAGATACCAGGCAGACAACATACCTCTGTTTGATGGCAATTTCAGGCAATTAAATAGATTTTTGCAATCATGTGAACATTTCTTAAAAACATTTCAGAATAGAAATAATTTAGATGACCCTATAAATGCTAGCTTAATCGATACAATTTTAAATAAATTAACAGGCAGAGCCGCCGACTTGATATGTTCAAGATTTGGAATCACATCTTGGGATTCCATTAAAAATAGTCTTGTTTTGTCATTTTCTGACCAGCGAAGCATAGATTGTTTGATCCAGGACTTAATAAATATGAGACCCTTAAAAAACGAGCAACCTTTAGACTTTGGTATAAGAATACAAGACGCTAGAAGTTTACTTTTGTCTAAATTAAACCAATGTATTCAAGACGAAAATGAAAAGAGAATAAAAATAATTCATTATGATGACTTTGCACTCAAAACGTTCATAAGTGGTCTTCCATATAATCTGCAACTTGTAGTCAGATTAAAGTACCCATCTTCTCTAGAACAGGCCATGTCGTTTATTACGGAAGAACTTAATTTTAAAAATTTTAGCAATAATAATAGTAGTAGTAACACATCTTACTCTCAGTCTGCGTATAAAGCTATCCAAAAACCCTCATTCAACCCCTCAAAAATGCACCCGAACACTTCATACGTACCTAATTTCCCGGTACAGTATAATCATCCTAATTTCACCCCATATGGTTACACCAAATTTCAGCAATCACCAAAACCACAAATGCCATATTTATCACACACCCCATTTACACCAACATTCGGTCAAAATACCTATCAGCCAAGACCCAGTTCACAAATTATTAACAGGCAATTTCAAAATTTTTCTAAACCCAATTTTAATAATAACCATTGGCAACCAGGAAATAGATTACCTTCTCAACAACACTCTAGATTCGCAAATCAGCGAACTAGTGCCATTCTAAGGAATCAAAACCAAAACCAAAATAGATATGCACCGGAGCCAATGGATACTTCATCTGGGAATTCTATTAGACCGAAAACAGCATTCGTATCTGAGGAACTTTTCAATCAAGAAATTAATGAACATCCCTTTCCAACTGGCGAAAACACGAATACCAACCAAAACTATTACGAAACCTTTGATACGTTTAATATGCCACAATGTCCCCAAGAATTGGAACACAATCCATTGCCAGATTTTGATCAGTTACTAAATGTACCAAGCGAATACCCTGAACATTGCTATTATCAAAACGAAACTCACCCTCAATACAATGAAACATCTCTTAACGATGAAAATTTTCAGGTGATCAAGTCTCTACCAAATCAGAGATAATATACATAAATAATATACACGCAAGGTTACCATATGTCAATATTCCCGAAATTAGAGCGAAATTCCTTATTGATACTGGTAGCACTAGAAGTTTAATAAAACCATCATTAGCAAAACAATATTATGCTAAGTGTGTAAAACACGAAGTTTTTAATATACAAACACCTCACGGCATTACTTTTCACAGTGAAACAGCTGATATACCCATATTTAAAAATTTTAAAGCACCTGGCCAACATAAGTTTTACCTTTTTGATTTTTCTGATAATTATGATGGTCTTATTGGAACCGATCTTTTAAGATCCTTAAAAGCTAACATTGACCTAAATGCCCTTAAAATAATTACACCAAATGCTATTGTGCCGATTGTTTATGATATTTTCCAAGGGAATAACAAAAATACAAATAACACAAATTTTAAACCTATTAGATACGTCATTCCGGCTAGAACACAGCAAAAAATTAAAATACCAGTAAATTGTCAATCCGGAACAGGCATCCTTAAATATACTAACTTTGGCTGTAATGTTGAAATGCCACAAGCTATTGTAACAATTGAAAACTATTTTGCAACAACTACATTAACTAACCCTAAAGAAAATCCTGTAAAAATTATCATATATGAACCGCTAGAAATTGAAATAATTAACGTGAATGAAATTAATTTTATTGAAAAAATGGAAACGGATGAACCATATAATATAGATTACGATAACATCCTCAAATCTAATTTAAGAAATTTACGATTAGGCCATTGTAACGAAGAGGAATATAAGGCCATTCGTAAACTCTGCTTTGAATTTAGGGACATATTTTATAGTGAAGGCTTGCCACTAACATTCACGAACCAAATTAAACATAAAATCGAATTAACGGACGAAAAGCCTATTTTTACAAAATCATATAGATATCCCGAAATTCACAAACAAGAGGTAAAAGATCAAATTTCAAAATTACTTGAACAAGGAATTATTCAACCCTCCACGTCTCCTTGGTCCTCCCCTATCTGGATCGTACCAAAAAAATTAGATGCTTCGGGAAAACGGAAATGGAGAATGGTTATTGACTACCGTAAACTTAATGACAAAACTGTTAACGATAAATATCCTCTCCCTAACATCGCGGATATATTAGATAAACTCGGGAAAAGCCAATATTTTAGTACACTAGACCTTGCGAGTGGGTACCACCAAATCGAAATGGACCCCACTGATATTCCTAAAACAGCATTTTCAACGGAAAATGGCCATTGGGAATTTAAGAGAATGAGTTTCGGGTTAAAAAACGCTCCATCGACATTTCAGAGAGTGATGGATAATATACTTAGAGGTTTTCAAAACGAAATTTGTCTGGTATATTTGGATGACAATAATTTTCAGTACGTCCCTGGAAGAACATATTCACCGGCTTAGGCAAATATTTAGTAGACTAAGGGAAGCAAATTTTAAAGTCCAATTGGATAAATCAGAATTTTTAAAAAAAGAAGTGGCTTACCTGGGCCATGTTATTACACCTGCAGGGGTTAAACCAAATGCGGATAAAATCGAAGCAATAAAAGTATTTCCAATTCCCAAGACTCAGAAGGAAATAAAATCATTTTTAGGTCTTCTCGGTTATTACAGGAAATTTATTAAAGATTTTGCGAAAGTTACTAAACCCATGACGGTTTGCTTAAAAAAGAATAACAAAGTCATTCACAGCCCAGAGTTTATTAAATCCTTCGAAATTTGTAAAAACTTGCTAATAAACAGCCCAATACTTCAATATCCAGATTTCTCAAAGCCGTTTATCCTTACGACGGATGCTAGTAACTTTGCTCTGGGGGCGGTCTTGTCTCAGGGAGAAATACCCTACGATAAACCAATAGCATATGCCTCTAGAACATTGAACGAGTCTGAAAATAAATACTCAACAATAGAAAAAGAACTGTTAGCCATAGTGTGGGCATGCAAGTATTTTAGACCCTACTTGTTTGGACGTAAATTCAAAATTTATACTGATCACAGACCATTAGTTTGGCTCTTTAACCTAAAAGAACCCAATTCAAAATTAGTTAGGTGGAGGTTACGGTTGGAAGAGTTTGACTATGAAATAGTTTATAAAAAGGGAAAACAAAACACCAATGCCGATGCTCTATCCCGAATTCAAATCAATGCAATAGAGAATGAAAGTATAATAGGTAATCCAGGTCAGGTAAATCAAGACATTGCCGAATTTTTTCAAAATTCGACGGAAAATAGTTACATAAACCCTCAACCATCAACGAACCGAAACTTAGAATACACAGATATAAACTCTAGACCCTCTACTAGCCGACAAACAAAGGACAAAATTTTAATAATTTCAGACGTCCTTTTAAGACCTGCGGACAATCTAAATAACAATCAAACAGAAAGAACAGAGGAACCGCCAAGACACACAAATAATCAAAATTCTTTTGAAACAGTACACACGGTAGGTGGAAATGATAACTTCAATAACGGCATTCCAATTCTTGATGAAATAATTAACAATAAAAACAACCAAATAATTATTGCAAACAATCCCCACAATCAAATAGATGTTAAAACAGAAAGTTTTCATAATCATAAAATTACACATATTAAAATCCCTAAGTCAAATAAGCAACTCATTTTAGAATTCCTTAGATCTTACACTTGTGAAGACAAAACCTTTCATTTATACTTCTATGACAAATCCATGTATCCCGTATTTAACCAGACCTATATAGAGCACTTTAGTCGTAGTAACTCGGAAATGATAATGTGCACCAAAATGGTAAATACCATTAAAGAAGAAGGCGAACAGATACTAATGATTAAATATCAACATGAAGGTAAGGCTAACCACCGCGGCATATCTGAAACTTCAGAAAAACTAAAAAGAAATTATTACTGGCCAAATATGAAAAAAGGTGTTAGTGACTATATAAATAACTGCATAATTTGTAACGAAACAAAGTATAATCGAAACCCACCATACGTCCCATTGTTATTAACTGAAACTGTAGGTAAACCTTTCGAATTAATACATGTCGATATATTTAAATTTGACAATCAACAATTTTTGACAATAATAGATGCCTTTAGTAGACTAGGTCAGGCTATACATATAGAAAGCAAAAACGCCCTAGAAATATGTGAGTCCTTAATAACATACTTTTCATTTTACGGTACGCCCTCACGGATAATCTCTGATTCTGGAACTGAATTTAAGAACCTAATGGTACAAGAGCTGTTAAAATTACACAAAATAAATATTCACTTTACGACTCCAGCCCACCACGAATCAAACGGCCTAGTCGAAAGATTTCACTCGACTCTGCTGGAACATTTAAGAATATTAAGAGAAATACACAAAAATAAAAATGTTCGAACTCTTATGAAGTACGCGGTAATTGCGTACAATTCAATACATTCTTCAACTAAATATACCCCTCTAGAACTTAACCTAGGACACACAAATGCAAGGGATCCCTCAGATCTGATAAAAGATAATTTCTTTAACGAGTACATTTTAAATCATAAGAACAAAATTGAAAACTTATACAAATCGATAAACCAAAATCAAATCAGCAATAAGCAAAGAATACTAGATTCCAGAAATCACTTGGGGCCGGAAACCTATCAGTTTACATTAGGACAAACAGTTTATAAAAAATTGGGAAGGCGAAACAAGAAGGAAAATAAATTTAAAGGGCCATTTACTATTATAGAAATTGTAGAAAATAATAAGGCGAAAATTAAAGATAGTAATAACAAAATTCAAACTGTCCACTTTAAAGAACTAAAACCAACTTCGGTTGTTACAGGTGGGGAACAGTGACAGTCTGTGACATTACTACCCCCAAGTTTCATCACCTCAACGATTATCCCGGCCTCCTACCTCTAAAACTAGGTTCAGCACAAAATATTATAGATCACTGGTCATTTATACAAATATTTGACATCACCAGTATTTTAGAGGAATTTAAAGAGCTTCAACAAAATTTTCTAAGACTAAAATTTGCTATAGAGAACTCTACATCACTTAAGAGAGAATTCTATAACTCTTATAATTTGGTCGTTAATCTAGAAAATAGAATAAACAGACAAATAATCCAATTAAATCCAGTCTATAAAAGAACGAAAAGAGGGCTCATTGATGGTATTGGTTCAATAATAAGGGCAATTACTGGAAATTTAGATCAAGGTGATGCCTTAAGATACGATCAAGCAATCACATCGCTTTCAGAAAGCCAGCTCAAAATTAAAACATTAATGGCAGAACAAATTACGTTACTGCAAGCCTCAATATCAAAATTTTACAATGTGACTCGGACTCTTGAATATAATCAGATCATTTTAGAATCGAGAATAGTTCAAACTGAAATGGCAATCAAAAACATCAAATTAGAAAACACTGAAACTTATAACTTTTTTCTTATTCAAATGCTCCTATCACAAATTAGTGCCTATTACCAAACTATATACGACATATTTGAGAAAATCGAAGTAGCTATCAGTTTTGCAAAATTAAATACATTTCATAACTCAATGACTGAACCAACAGATCTCCTATCGGAAATAAAATTCGTAGAAACAAAATTAACATCAAGTAAGTTACCATTTACACCTGAGATCGAAAATATATTATTATTTGAACAGACACTAAATATTAAAGCATACAGTAAGGAAAACAAAATTGTTTTTATAATAGAAATTCCCATAGTTGAAATCGAGAATTAAAATTACTATCATTTATACCCTCTACCGGTTCCAATCAATAATAACTTCCAAGTTATAATACCAAAATCCAAATACCTTCTCCTAAATGAGCAAAACTATATGTTCTCCAACCACAAATGTACAGAAGTATCAAATCAAGAATACTTATGTCAAGAAACGAACACCATGAAAATCGAACAATCGCCACCCTGTGAGGTGCAGATGCTCAAATATATGAAAAATAACACTTGCCACCCGCTGCTGACTAAAGTGGAGAATACCAAGATCCAAAAACTTGAAATCAATAAGTGGATGATCATAGCCCCTAAAGAAGTGGTCGCCGTACAACAATGTGGAAAGTCCAAAGATAACACCTCTGGAAGGAACCTACCTAGTGGAAATTTACCCAAATTGCGACATATCAATCGATCAACATACCATGAGAACACATCAAGATTCACGCCATCATTTTGGAATTATGGAACTTCCCAAAGTCGATATCCAATATCAACTTAAGAGAGTAGAAGAGAAAGAAACCATCCCGATCAAACTGGACCCGATCAACTTAGAAGAAATAAATCATATACAAACGGCTTTAGAAGAGCAAAGAAGAAACATCCAAAATCTACATGAGGGACCCGTTCGTATCAACAAAATCAGCCTATGGACCATCTTATTATACATTTTAATAATCTGTATTGTTTGTTTTACTTTGTATAAGTATGTTTTAGCTAAATGGTTTCCACAAATCAAGGAGTTCGATAAGGACAAATCTAATAATCAAGATATTGTGATTTGAACATTCCATTCCACTGCATGTTCAAACTTGGGGTGGGAGATGTTACATTCCACACCAACCAACATAGGATACAGTTACAGCCGCCAGCCATGAGAACTGCCATCTTGCAAAAATGCATAAGCCATTAGCCTGCTGAGATCGCATTTCATGTGGGAACGACGGTTGGAACCTTGCAGTCCATATCACTGCACAAGTGTACAAACTGCTGAATCGGCATTTCACACGGGAACGACAGAGCTCTGCATTCTGTGGAACTAGAGACTGGAGGTGGAAACGTAGTTAAGTAATGGTAGTGAGACAGTAGAGAGACATTATTAGTTTAGTCGTCTTAGTGTTAAGTTCACTTTTAATATTTTTTGTAACAGTAGTTCTATATTTTTATGTAATAATAATTAATAAATATTTTTTATTCAATTGATCGAAATCAATCAATTAACTCGCACGTAGTCCCCTTCGCCGGCTCCATGGAGCACCGGCTGGCACCAGGCGGTACCACCTTTCCTGGCAGCGGTGCGTGTCCCACGACGGAATTCTCCTGCGTTCGGTGGCAGGTCTCCTGGCTCCGATCGCCCCACACTGGTTGACCTGGGGCGTGCATTGCGTAGATTTGTCGCTACTTCTCTTCCCTGCGACCCTCGTGGATTTTCTGGGATCTTGACATAAACATTCGCGACTTAAGAGGTTTTACTTTTTTAAACAATTTATTTACTCTTTAAACAATTAATACTTAATACGAAAATGAATAATATAAAATAAGAATAAATATCACTATCAACATATAAAGTGATATAAAGTCTAGCACACGATGTGCAGAGTCTACTACCTCGGAACAAGAATGAACGGTCGTATCCCTGAGAGCAGCCTATTTATACATTACACTCCAGGCGTGGGACTATTGTCTCTAGACGTGACTTTGAATCTGCTGATGTAGATTCTCACGAGTGATATTCCGTCCAACTTGCTAGTCTGAGCCTGCATACTTGCAGGTGCCTCCAATCTTACTGCTGACTCGACTGTCCTGACTGTGGGAAGGCGACTTTGTAGCATAAAGGCCCATTGGTGGGGCTCCTTTTATCTCCTCCCCTTTTTGAAGAACGAAACTATGGTTCGTTCCGGATTTTCAAGGGAAATCCGGACTCGGTGTTTCTTGGACTGTTTTCCTTGTCTTCTTTGGTTGTTCTTCTTTTCTTCACCCCCTTCTGACGGCTATTGCTGTGATTGCTATTATGACAGCCACGTATAATAGTATAGTCCATTTACTCAGGTGCTGGATCGGTATCTTTATTGGTCCTGGTATATTCTGTTTCATATTCTGAAGTTAATGTTGTATTTGATTGATGTTATGTAGCTGTACGTCTTCTAATGATAGTTCAGGTACTTTTTCTTGATTTACGTGTTCTTCTTAAATGGGGGTTTCTAATTTTGGTAGATTAAATAGCTGTTGTGTTTCTGCTGTTGTCGGGCCGGTCTTGTAGATCTTGGTGCCTATTTTCAATTGGCAATTTGGTTGAAGGTTGAATAACTTGGTACCTTTGATTATGTTGGTCCACTCCTGTTCCTGGCAAGTTATTCTGGCGTTAGTTTCTTCGGGTGCTATAACTATGTATTGACTGGTTGCATATCTCGAAACTGTGGTTTTATTAATTTTGACTAACTCTTGATTACAATTGTTGATAGGTTTTTGAAATTTGATTAGTTTGATTTCACATGGGTTTTGATCATTCATGGTTGTTGGATTGTCGTCTTTGCAGAAATATATCTGGTTCCTTAAATTTTGACACTTTTCATTACGATAGGCATATTGTTTACTGCTTAGGATTAGGTATTTGGTTCTAGGAATTATCATGGTAAAAGTGTGTGTATTTCTACGAACGGATAACGTGTATAATTGATCATAATCATACTCTGATTCGTCTACTAGAGGTATCTCTATTTGAAGTATAATTTGGAATTTGTTTTGAATTGCTTTTATTTTAAATATTTTTTCGTATAGATTTAGATCAGTGGTTGTTATTTGTTTTATTATATTTATTCTTTTATTATAAATTTTGGTTTTGATATTGATGTGTAAACGATTCCTAACTTTGAAAAAGTGTTTGCATTTTCTGTTGTTAGTGCTAGTTCTTGAATATTGTTTAATAACTGGTCTAGCTGTCTGAGTAATTCTAGATTTTTTATGCGATACTAGTGAGTTAGTTGTTCGCTCCTAAGACTATCGATTGTATTACCTAATTCATTTATTCTATTTACTAATGTGTCTTGGTTATGACTCAACCCTACTATTGTTCTATTGAACTCTACTATTGCCTCGAGCATTACCGAATTCTGAGACTTGAAAGTTCATGGATTTTATTTTGGCCTGTCGTTAAGACTTCTATTGCTTGAATATAGAACCTAGTCCGTTTATCGTGCCACGTTTCTGTCGGTTATTAAAAATATTCCTATTTGGAAAAATCCTGTTAAATATCTCGCCTATGTTGTCTATGGTAAAATTCAATGTTAATATGAAATTATGATATTCAGAATGATAATCGTTCGTCAGGAAGGTAACGGTGTTTGCGTAGTGTCTTTTTATTTGGTTGTCGTCCTTATGTAATTGTGCCAAGTCATGTATGTGTATCAAATTCCAACTGCTAGTCTCTTCCTATTTTCTTTGGTAGCATGCCTGAAAGGTCTGTCAAGTCTTGTATTTGGGCGGTTATTCCCGTTGTAAGGAACCTGCAAGACGTAAATTTCTTAAATGTGCTATAGTCTGTTCGTCATTTTTATGGTTTATTAAAATAGCCTTGTTATGTTCTAATAATGAGATTATTGAGTACGGTCCTGAAAATGGATTTTTATGTTTTTATGAAATCCCGGTGGTATCTTTTTATAGACAATATCGCCTACTTTGAATGGTTGGTTAGTGTGTTTATTTGTCCTTTGTAGTGTTTTTATTTTCGAATTCTATATCCGGCTTCTTACTATTTCGTAAATAATTTGCATTAAGTCATGTTGTACGTTGTATTCTTGCGTAATTATGACTTCCGGTCATAGTTAAACATTTAGGTAAGCGAATATACAGTATGGTATTAAGTCTATGGGTTTCATATTTTTAAATTTTATTTTAAATAATCGATAATGTTGTATAATCGTGCTGTGAAATCTTTCGAGTGGTCTGAGTGTTGGGTTTTGCGGTGTTGTTGTATGTAACTCTATCTGATATGTTTCCAATAGTTCTTTAATTACCTGATTTGAAAATTCCGTACCTGGGTCTGCAATTATTGTTTTACACGCTCCATATTGCGAAAAGTATTTGATTAGGTTTTTGGCAATTTCAGTGGCACTTTTACTCTTTATCGGAAATGCTTGGCCAAATTTACTAAACGGATCTAGTATTGTTAGGAAGATAGCTTGTTCAATTTGGAATGTGTCTATGTGTAATCTTTCTAATGGTTTGGATGCTGTGGTGGTGTGTTACAATGCTATTTGTACAGGGTTTCAATTGTACTTGCATGTTTTGCATAATTCGCAATTTCGTACATACTCCTCTATATGTTTCTTTAAGTTGGGATAGTAGTATTTATTCTTCATTCTCAGGTAGGTTTTCCCCGCTCCCCGATGATTACTTTTACCCTCATGGTATTTCATTATTGTGTCGGTTAACTCGTCCTCGTTAATTTCATTCCTAATTTCCAGACATCTATAAAATTTGGGTGATTCTACATTATAACATTTTTTATTGATTGCCGAACTTACCAGTTCGTAATCTTGTTCATTTACAAAAACGCAATATATTTCCTCTGTGGTAAACAATATTCTTTTATAAATTTCTCTATTTGATCAGGTTCATTTAAATTTAAGTTTGCATATATGAAATTCCTCTTGTCCCTTCTGACTGAGAATATGTCTGGTTTGTCCGTATTTTTAAAAACTATCTGATAGTTTTGCTGTTAACTATTTCTTCCTCAAGTATCGGTATACCGGGTGCTGAGTGTGAGTCTGCATTTGAATTAGCTGTTTCGTCATCCTCTATTTCTATTATTTCTTCCTCTTCGTCAATATTATTGGCCAGTGATTGGTTATTTATATCCAGTGGGTTTATTTCTACTCGGGAAAGTGCATCTGCTGCGCAGTTTAACTTTCCTTTCTTGTACTCAATCATATTCCTCTAGTTTTAATCTCCAACGGAGCAATTTTGAGTTTGGTTGTTTTAAATAAAACAGCCATTTTAAAGGTTTATGGTCTGTATAGATGGTGAATTTTCGTCCGTACAAATATGCTCTGAAATAATTCGTTGCCCACACGATGGCTAGTAATTATTTCTCTATCGCGCTGTATCTGGATTCGATGTCATTTAATGTACGGCTGGCTATCGGGTGATCCGAATTTGGTTCGCCCTGCTATCGCTACATTTGACGCGTCGGTTGTTAATATAAAATCTTTGGAAAAGTCTGGTGATATTAGTACAGGTGAATTAATTAAAATGTCTGCATGATTCAAACGCCGCAATATACTCTTCATCATTAACGTTTATTTTAGAGTTTTTTCTTAAACATTTGGTTAGTGGTTTCGTGACCTGTGCTAAGTTCACTATGAATTTACGATAGTATCCGACTAATCCTAGGAATGATTTAATGTCCTTCGGGGTTTTAGGTATTGGGAATTTCTTTATTGCGTCCAGTTTCTTTGGGTTCGGACGAATCCCGTCTGGGCTGACCACGTGTCCTAAAAACTCGGGTTCCTTCTTTAGGAAATCGCTTTTGTCTAGCTGGATCTTTAAGTTGCTTTGTCTGAAGTGCTCGAATACTAGTTTTAGTTTATCAATGTGTTCCTGTAATGATGTGGAGAAAACTATGACGTCATCCATGTATACAATGCATGTTTGTCCAATTAGGCCCTCTAATACATTCTACATGAGCCTAGGAAAGGTTGCTGGAGCCCCAGTTAACCCGAACGGCATTCTCATGAACTCCCAATGGCCTGTATCAGTGATAAACGCTGTTTTTTCTATGTCCCTGGGGTCCATTTCAATTTGGTGATATCCAGAGATCAAATCGATCGTCGAAAAATATTGGACTCCCCCGATTTTATCCAATATTTCATCTATTTTGGGATATGGGTGTTTATCTGGTATGGTCTTTTCGTTTATCTTCCCGTAGTCCACCATAATTCTCCATTTTTGTTTATTTGACTTGTCTATTTTTTTCGATATAACCCAAATAGGTGAGCTATATGGGCTGTGGCTTTTCCTAATGATTTTTTGTTTTAGCATGTCGTTTATTTGTCTGTCTACTTCAGGTTTATGTACGTAAGGGTATCTGTATAATTTATAATGGACGGGTATGTCATCAGTCGTCCTTATTCGGTGTTTTATTACGTTTGTGTGGGTTAGGGTTTCATCTTTATTTAGAAAGATGTCCTGGTATTCCGATAATAAATTAAATAACACCTGTTTTTCTTCGTCATTTAAATAATTTGTATCTATATGTTCAATTATTGCTTTCTCGGTCCAGATTGGTTTTTGGTTGCTCCTCGTATTGTGGTTACTTGTATTATTACTATGAACTGCATGAGAAATGCTATTTCGTTTAGCAGCTGGCT
This sequence comes from Tillus elongatus, assembly GCA_964006375.1. Lineage (NCBI taxonomy): Eukaryota > Metazoa > Arthropoda > Insecta > Coleoptera > Cleridae > Tillus > Tillus elongatus. Next base: position 91,206,757 of record OZ023265.1, read on the forward strand.
CATGTAACCTTTGTGTTTGGCTTTCTCTGATTTCAGAGGCATATTGTCTATTTAATCTGCTGACTGGCCTGTTATGTATCATATAACCTTCTTGGGTGTCGCTTAATATGTGGTTTACTATGTCAAGTTCGTTATTACGTACGAAATATTGCTGGGTTATTATATTATTTAAATCTAAATGTGTTTCGGGTGATATTAAATCATCTGCTTTGGTTTCTATCTTTACCGATTGATTATAGTTATAATCTCTTGGAAATTATATTCTTATAATGTTATCGTCTATATACAGCTTGTGATTCTTCTTATATTTTAGCTTCATTTAGCTTGAGGAATTCCATCCCCAATAAACCTCTATAATTATTATTGAAATTAAAAAGACAGAATTTGAGTGTGCTGACACACCATGTGCAGTCCGTATTACAAACGGCTGATTACATATATTGTCTGGAAACCTATAATGAACTATGGTGGGATTCAAAGGCATTTTTGAAGAACCCGAATCTAATAAAAGTTTACCCTGGATTTCTCTAAGTTCTATATAAGGTAAACGGCTTAATGCACTAATGTTATTTATATCTATTACGGTTCTTGCGTTGAGGGACCGGCAACAGGAAAATTTTGCTGTTGAATATCGTACTCTTCTGCTGGAGAATTTTAATGATTTAATTCATAGTTTACATAACTTAAATCGTAATTTACTTAATTTATATTATTATCGCTAAATTCGGTGTCATTTACGTGAGCTGCGCGCCTTTGTGGCTGTTGTGACAGTCTTGTATTAGAGCTGTCTACTTCCATGGGTTCTTGATAGTTTCTGTTCACGTTTTGATTCATATGGGGTTGTCCCGGTTGGTTATTGAAATTTGGTCTTCTAAATTGATTCGAGACATTTTGTCTCGGCAGAAATTGTTGATTTTGTCGAGGTTGGAAGTTTGTTTGATTATTTTGAGCATTATTGTTTTGTTGAAACGGTCTGAAATTTTGTTGAAAAGGTCTTTGAAATTGTACGTTATAAAAAGGCGGGTTATTTTGCTTTTGAAAAAATGTTCGGTTTTGTCCTGATTTATTATTATTAAAATTTTTATGTATCGTTTTGTCTCTATAGTCGAAATTTTCTTCTGGAAATACAAATTTTAAGGCCTGCTCTATGCTCTCGGGTGATCTACTCCTAAGCACGATCCCCATTGAGTTACGTAATCCCCTAGGAATGATTTTAAATTCTGATTTTGATAAATGTTCATTTTAATTACCCGTACTCCCTAATTATGTTCGTTCGCAATTAAATTCGATATGAACAATTGCTCTATATGACGGCAACGGTTGGCAAATGATAATGCATCTTCAGCATTCCTTTGTTTCAGTGTTAACATCTCGGCCAGTAGACTACTGTCATCTCTCTGGTCGGTGAAATTCTGAACGATTGCACTTCTCAGATCTGCCCATCAATTTATTATCTTCGTATTCACAATGAGCCGCGCTGTTCCCGTTAATTTCATTTGTATATAATTTAATAGAAAGTGGTTCATATATAAATTTTCATCGGCCACATAAAATTGGTTCATAACCAAATCACATGATTTCAAGAAATTGCCTACGTTGGCAGGTTGACCCTCAAATTCTGGAATAGCCTTAAGAGAGAATTCCTTAAATTGGTCCGTCATGTTGCTACTACTACTATAAAATCCCTTGGATCTCCTTCTTACTACACAACCTGAATGCTATAAGATATCAGTCACCGCACCCTTGGTCGCTCAGACCACGGCATGGTCACTGCTTCCTGCGCAATGCAACTCGAGGTCACACAGTCATCACACCCACGTATCGTTTGGCACTACAACTCCGCAGACTGGGACAAAATGCGGGATTACTTTTCCTCATTTCCATGGGCGTCTGTCTGCTTCTCTCATTCTGACCCCTCTGATATCTCACAAAACGCCACCCAAATTATCCAAGCTGGCATGGAATTATTTATCCCACGTACACAGAAAACCTCTTCAGCCACTCAAAAGCCCTGGTTGTCTAAATCCTGTGACAAGGCCAGACTTGAAAAGGTCAAAGCTCACAAAACGCTTCTAAACAATCCCAGTCAAGAAAATCGTCAAGCATTTAACGACGCAAGAAACCGCTATGTCCGCATTCTTTCTGAGGCAAAAGACTCGTTTAATAACCACATCAAAAATAAAGTCCTCTTAAGCTCCAACGGCGGCAAACCCTTTTGGACTCTTGCTAAAGCTATTAGGAATAATTTCTGCAAAAGCACGTTCCCACCTCTTTTCTCAGGGGATGAAATTGTTTCTACCGCCCTGGGCAAGGCTGAACTTTTTGCTTCGTTGTTCGCCGGCAATTCTACTCTCAGCCTACCTCCAAATGTTCAACCACCAACAGTCCCCAATGTCGCGCATAAAATGACGGATATCATTTTCAAAGCTAAAAAGGTACGAAAGATGCTCTCTTCTCTTAATACCAGGAAAGCCTCTGGCTTTGACGAGATCCCAGCAATTGTTCTCAAAAAATGCGCACCAGAGCTTGCTCCTGTCCTGACTCGCCTGTTTCAGATATCTTATAATAAAGGCATATTCCCTAGTAACTGGAAAACTGCTCGAGTACAACCCATCCCCAAGAAAGGATCCAAAGCGCTCCCTAGCAACTACAGACCTATTTCTCTCCTTTCAGTCGTCTCTAAAGTGATGGAAAAGTATATGAACACCGAATTACTAAAATTTCTTGAAAAACACAGTCTAATCCACGACAGGCAGTATGGATTCCGTCAGCGCAGATCGACTGCCGACCTCCTTTCCTTTGTCACCCATTCTTGGAACAAGTTTATGGAACAACACGGTGAATCCTAGATTGTTGCTCTGGACATATCAAAAGCATTCGACCAGGTCTGGCACGCAGCGCTGCTTAATAAACTTCCGGCCTATGGCCTACCACCAAAACTTTGTACCTGGGCAGCAAATTTCCTCTCCAACAGGAGCATATCTGCTGTTGTGGATGGCCATTCCTCTAAACTGTATCCAATTAATGCAGGAGTTCCTCAAGGTTCAGCTTTAGCCCCTACTTTGTTTCTTCTCCACATCAATGACCTCCTCTCTAGCGCATCCAACCCAGTTCACAGCTACGCGGACGACAGCACCCTCCATTCAAATATACAATATTCTAAGCCTGTCTCTTTAGCCCAATTAGATGAGGATCGCAGACTCATGGAGGGTTCTGTCTCTGTGGATCTCCAAAAAATATTAGACTGGGGAAGTAGAAATCTTGTACAATTCAACCCCACCAAAACTAAGTCTTGCTTTCTTTCTCACAAGAGATACACCAGCCCTAGACCCATCACAATGAACAACCAAGTTATTCAAAGTAATGAGTCCTTTTCTGTTGTTGGCATTTCTGTGGATCGAAATCTTAATTGGCACCAATATGTCACATCAATTGCAGAAGCGGTGCTAAGAAATTGGGTTTCCTCTTCCGAGCTCGCAAATACTTTTCACCAGCTAATCTCTATACCTTATATACTTCACAAATAAGGCCAAACCTCGAATACTGCCCCCACATCTGGGGTTCCGCTGCCGCTTCTACACTAGCTATTCTGGACTCAATTCAAAAGAGAGCTATACGACCCTGCCCTCACCCAAAGGCTGCCATGCCTTGCCCATCGACGTGCCGTTGGTGACCTCTCTCTCTTTTATAGATATCTGCACGGGCACTGCTCAGAGGAGCTTTCCCCCACCTGCTGCCCCCAACAGATCTACCAGGGGAACAGAGCGAATGCACCCTTTTACTGTCCAGGTCACCAGACTTAGAACATCTTGTTATGCCCCCTCTTTTGTTCCAGGGACTTCCGAGTTGTGGAATTCCTTGCCGGCACATGTTTTTCCTTCTCCTCCGAACATCCAGACCTTCAAGTCCAGAATTAACAAGCTGCCTCTTTCCTCCTTGTCAACACCCACGGTACGTTAGTATTTAGGCTGTAAGCCCTCGTGGTGTGTTGTTGAAATTTATTTAAAAAAAAATTTATTAATTGTATTAGAACGATTTACTGTTACGATATTATCGCTAATGCTAATTGGTCTTAATCTATAGTCAATATTCAATAAGCTTTGTGATTCGTCTTCTGAATCAGATATACATTTATATCAATATACACATAAATATATAGAAAAATTGCAGGAAAATTAAAAATGGGATAGCAGTAAACAACTTACACTAATATGATGGTTTCTGCTCTCATTTGGCTGTGCTTGGCTACTGTTTCTGATCTAACTTGGATCGAATTCGTTATTGGGCGTCGATACGCTTAAAAATCGATATGCTTTCGGTTTTCTAACCAATACTAACGAATACACCACTTAACTTTACCGTTAAGACGTTTTACTTTTTTAAACAATTTATTTACTCTTTAAACAATTAATACTTAATACAAAAATGAATAATATAAAATAAGGATAAATATGACTATCAACATACAAGTGATATAAAGTCTATCACGCGATGTGCAGAGTCTACTAACTCGGAACAAGAATGAACGGTCGTATCCCTGTGAGCAGCCTATTTATACACTACACTCCAGGCGTGGGACTATTGTCTCTAGACGTGACTTTGGATCTGCTAATGTAGATTCTCACGAGTGATAATCCGTCCAACTTGCTAGTCTGAGCCTGCATACTTGCAGGTGCCTCCAATCTTACTGCTGACTCGACTGTCCTGACTGTGGAAAGGTGACTTTGTAGCATAAAGGCCCATTGTTGGGGCTCCATTTATATCGCGGGTCATAACGCCCACTCTTCTACATTGGGGACATTAAACGGCTTCTCACAGTGGTAATATGTGTGTCCAAACTGACTACACCTCTAACATAAACTCTTCTCTGCCACTGGTGAATACTCTGGTTATACGGGAACAATTTCGTCCATTCTGGATGTGCCGGATGCATATTCACGCACAAAGTGTATTTCCGGGGGCGGCGACACATTCACGGTCTCTGGCTGCTATGGTGCATGAAACTTTTTTCAGATCCTTCACATGTATGTGTTTCAGCAGCTTGCCCTTGGTATCCCGGAGGTCATACACCACCAGCGACAGTACTTTGACCACTGTTTATGGACCGGAATATTTCGCTGCGAGCTTCGCGGCAAAACCACTAGTTCCTTGGGATAACAAGATGCTCCCGGCGTAGCACCTGTTCACCCACTTTGCATTGCCATTACCTGCGACGCAAATTGTAGTGGCGACTTTGTTGGGTGAACGCCCTTGCCAGATTCATTCGTACTAACTCGAATGTTTATCGTAGCTTCTTCAGACGGCTATGACGGTCCTCGATTTCTCCTGGCGTCGTCTCCAGCTCCTCTGGCTGACCCTTCGGCGGTATTTCGCGTTCAGTGTGCACCGCACCGGGCACGGTCAGCTCTCGGCCGAAGTTCAGGAATGCTGGGGTGAATCCGGTGGATTCCTGTTTGGCTGTGTTGATGGCTAACCACAGTTCAGGTAGCCTTTCATGCCATTGTCGCTGATCATGCACGCAAAACTGGGCGATCGTGGTTTTCAGCGTGCGATTTGCCCTCTCTACAGCATTGGCCTGGGGAGTGTATATTGGGGTCAGTCTCTGGGCTATCCCTAACTCCTTCAGCCAGGCCTTGTGTTCATGAGACACTAGTTGTTTCCCGTTGTCCGAGATCAGTGTCCTGGGGCAGCCGAACTCGGTGATGACCATCTCAAATAACGCTTTGTTGACGGCGGGGGCGGTGGCTTTCTTCAACGGCCGGCATTCTACCCATTTCGTGAAGCGGTCTTGGGCGACAAAAAATAAATTGTGCCCCTTTTTGGCCCGAGGCAGGGGTCCCACTAAATCGACGCAGACGGTTTCTCATGGTGCCTTATTCGAGGAAGGCTGCATCTTCCCGGGGGTCTGTTGTTGGGAGACTTTAAATCTCGGACAGCGATTACATTGCCTCACATAACTCGCAACTTCCCGAAACATCCCTGGCCAATAGTAATGACAAGGTATACGGGCAATGGTTTTTGAAATTCCCATGTGCACGGCGGTCTGTTCGTCGTGGTTTTCCCGCAGAATTCGGTCACGTACGTCCTTAGGGGTGCACAACTTCCAGGGGTCGCTCATCTCGGCCTCGCTTAAATTGTATGCGTCCCAAAAATGTCGGTACGGTCTTCCGCCCCTGATGGAATAATCGGGAAATGCATCCGGGTTCCTTTCCACCTAGTCCAGCTTACCTCTGTACCAGTAACAGATTGCTTCCTCCTCCGTAAAGCAAATATTCTCTTCTGCGGACTCCTCACAGCTCTCCAACGGTGAACAGCAGAGGGCGTCAGCTACATGGTTTAGCGCCCCTTGACGGTATTTTATCATGAAGTCGTATTGTTGTAGAAATACGCTCCACCTGGCCACACGCCCAATCAAGGTTTTAATTGTTTGCAACCACCTAAGAGATTGGTGGTCCGTCAGTACCGTGAATTGGTATGGGCGCATTTTCTCAATCCCCCATACTACTGCTAGGCATTCTTTTTCGGTCAAGGAATAAATTTTCTCGGCAGAGCAGAGCGTCCGGCTGGCATACGCGATGACTTTCTCTGACCCGTCGATATTCTGTGTTAGAGCTGTGCCTAAGCAATTATTACTGGTATCAGTTTGTAGGACGAATTCTTTCGAAAAGTCCGGACAAGTAAGTATCAGTCACTGGGTGAGTAATTTCTTCAGGTCTTTAAACCCCCTCTCTTGCTCTTCACCTCAGTGCCATCGGTTCTTATTCTTCAATAGCTTGGTCAAGGGTGTCACTACCTGTGAGAACTGCGGAATGAAGCGGAGGTACCACAAGGCAACCCCCAAAATCGGCGGACACCACTTACGGTTCGTGGGGTCGGCATTGTCTCGATAGCCTCCACTTTATCCGGATCGGTGCTGATGCCATCAGGCGTCAAAACATGCCCAAGGTATTTCAGCGATTTCCGGCAGTAGTGGCATTTCTCCGGGTTCAGCTGTAAGTTACTCTACCTCAGCCTTCGGAACACCTCCCTCAAGTTCCCTAGGTGCTCCTCAAAGGTCTCGCCCATCACGATAACGTCCTCCAGGTAGGAGAAGGCGTGTGGCTTTATATCGGGGCCTATTATGGTATCCAATAGGCGTTAGAACGCCGCTGGAGCCGAGTGAATTCCGAATGGCATAACTTTAAGTTGATTCAACCCCCTCTCCGGGACGGTAAAGGCGGTGATGGGCATACTTGTCGGCGTCAGAGGGATTTGCGAGTAACCCTGCTTGAAATCCAGACTGCTTATATACTTGGCCCTGCGAAGTTTGTCGAGTATGCCCGATATATATGGTAGCGGGTAGGCGTCTTTGACGGAAACCGTGTTAACTTCCCGGAAGTCGACACAGAAGCGGGTTTTCCGTCCTTTTTCTTAACCATCACCACAGGTGAGCTCCATGGGCTGTGAGGTGGTTCTATAATTTCTTCTTCCAACATCCTGTCAACCTCGTCGTTAATTACTTGCTGCATTTTCGGATTTTGTGGGCGGTATCGCTGCTTGATAGGTTCTCTCCTCGACAGGCGGATATGATGTTGTACCCAAGCGGTAGGGCCAGTTATTCGATTTAAATACCTAAGTTCTTTTTCCAAGAATATATCAAGCTGACGTTGCTCTTTTGGGGTTAATTCTCCCAAGGTGTTCGTTTTCATAGTATGTATCGGGATTGCGGGCGGGGGTGGAGTTGCTGACGCCAGCAGCTCTCCGTCGAGGTAGGTTTTAGCGGTCGGTAAATATATATAGAAGTCGTATTTCCCCCAAAATATGAATTCCCAACATTATGTCTACCGGGAGGTGAGGCAGATACAACGGGTCTCCCTGTACCTTCTTACTACCCAACAGCAATTCGGTCACGTACATTTGTTGTACGGAAACAAGTCTTCCATCAGCGATGCGGATGTTTACGTCTGGCAAGGAAACAGCTTGTAAATAATTGGCGTCTATTTCCACAAGCGCGGTCCTGCTCAGAAAGGAACGGGTCGCCTATGTATCTAACAGCGTACTAAAACACTTCTGGCTTAAGCCTAGTCCTGATTATGGGCCTGTTGTCAGTTCGAGATCGTCTGTCAATCGCCGAGGTGTCGCTGGGGTGGAACTGCTGAAGTCTCGGCTCTCCACAGTACCCATTTAATTTTCCGCAACAGTCGTGGCGTTTTTTGACACTGGCTTCTCATGTGTCCCGTCTCACCACAACTTCAACAAGTCGTACGCCCTGTTGCGAAGCGAACCTGCTTATCGGCTCCCGGACGGTCGGTCGTAGGGGAAGCCGGGGGTGTGGGACGGTTCTTGGCGGGGAACTAGTATTCCCACTTTCTTGCTTCTCTGAAGGAGGCCGGCTAGGTTTTGATGGGCCCTCCTTTGTATCATTCAGTTCCTTCAACATTGACTCAATTGCTTTTGTATTTTCTATAAACGCACGTATATCGGGCACGTCGCAATTTCAGGGCATCTAACGGAACTCTAGACGCAGGTTTCTTTGTAACCAAGTCAATTCCTGTTGCCTGGTGATGTTTACATGCCAGCGTATGAGTGTCTGTAACTCCGTTATGTAGGTTAACACGGCCTCCCCGGCTTTGTGCAAACGGCGACTGATTTCAGCTTCTAGGTCCACGAAGTCGTTTGCCGGGAAATAGAAAGCTTGAAATCCTCGACAAAGTCTTCCCAAAGTGTCCAGTACGCTCTATTATTCCGATACCACAGCAAGGCTTGACCCTCCAAGACCGGTGGCAATACTGGCAGATGGCGGTCCGAAGATATGTTATAGTGCAAGCGAATTTTCTCTAGGCGTTCCAAAAATGCTACGGGGTCAGACCTGCAATGGAAATGTAGGTTCCATGCAAACAGATTGATCTGTTCCGATTGCCGAAATGTCGCAGTCGTCGCTACAGGTGGTATTGGCGGCGGGAATGGCTTTTGCGTAGGCGGTGTTAGGTCCCCGATTAAGTTTCCCGTTCGTGGTGGCGACGGCGCCGACGCGGTAATGTTAGGCAGTGAGGTCGCCTCGGTGTGCGAAGGTCTTCCTTCTCGCAAAAATTTAATCAATTACCTTCTCATTTCCTCAACCGTTGTCTGGGGTCGTAGGTAAAACCTCTCCAACTCCGTCTCCAATTCAGGCTTTTTAAATCTGTATACCCATCCTACCCGGCCATCAAATAGGTCTGGGGCGGACTTCTCTTGTGGGTCAGGCTCGACGGCCTTGTCCGTTTTCGGGTCTGACCATGTTAAGCGCAAACTGTAAAGCGAGAAGACGGCGGTACGAAGCTGTCGAAGACGTTAACGCAGTGTTAGGGTGTCACGGGTCGGATTTGTCACAGTAGTTTCCCTTGGTCAGCAGTGTTTGAAAAAATCATTATAAACACAACAACAACAAAATAAATTCGGTATCATAAAATTCTCTACAGGTTGAAACTAAAAAACTATATATTAACTCTAAGCCTAAGATGTTGATTAAAAGAAAATGTTACACCCAAAGAAAGTAATCGTCTTACGTAATGCAATAAACAAACATTCAAAGCTAGCGAGAGAAAAAATGTAAATGATTACTACAAAAAAATTGCAAGATCAACAGCTGCTTACAAAGAATTCTACCAAAACAAAATAAATTAATGATCATGGTTTTACAAAATATTGACGATATGGCGATGGCTATCGTAGATAACGATATTGTAATTCCCTTTTGAATTCTGCCTCTGTTTCAAACCAAAAATATACCGAATTCATAAGATACCGATAACTTATCTTATCTAAACTTTCCCAAAAACTCTTATCACAATTAATAAACTATGTACATTAAAATTTACAAATTTCGAAGTATTTACGGTTACTTCCTTAAATCCCCCTTTCTCTAATTTACTAACTTAGGGCCCTGCTCGCAGGTGCCATTTGTGAGAGGTCAATTTCGAGATAAGGTTATCTTTCCCTAGTATGGGGAGGTTTCCATGGGATAACCTTATCAATACGGCTTTCCTACAGGATTTGCTCAGTCGCCAGCAGCGAGGGGTTTAAAGGAAGTCGCTGCGCTTTCTCAGGACTATATCTCTGTTCTCGGTCGCTATTTACGGCCACCTAGACCCGGGGTAAGCTGCAGTGAAAACATGGTTCACCTAAGTCCTCAGGCGAAGTCCCTCAGGACTTCTTAATTATGGCCTGTATATTATAGATCAGAATGTGGCGTATTATGTTGGGGTGGACTGGTCAGGAAGTGCTGAAGAAAACACCGTATAAAACAAACAATCTATTTACAAACGCATTTGTGGCAAAATATTTAAAAAATATATACAAAGCACTATTTACACAAGGGGTTTTCGCGAAATACCACACGCTTAAACTAACTTATTGGTAACAAATTAAGTTACTAGAGACCAGAGGCAGAAACAGTCATAACGAATCTAACTGGAGTAAATATTCGCAAGCTATACGGGCGATGTCATGAAGAGGGCTTGTGAATTTTGAGCCGGTAAGCGAGCAGAAGCCTAACGGGATTGCCAAGGGAAGGTGTCGGGCAGACGGTCGGTATAAGCAGGCATGCAGTATGTGAACTAAAAGCCAACACTAGGTGCAATATCAAGCAAGCAGCTCGTTATAATTTATACTATAACTAATTAACTACGGACACTTGGGCATACGTTGCAGCCATATAGAACATTCACAACCTGAGCGAAGTGCCTCCCAAGGGAGGTGGGAGTTTCCAATCGACAATACTTGAACAATGTCTCTTTGAAGAAACTAGGAGACCGGGTACCGCCAGACTGTTTCTATCGCCAGTAAGGGTGGAGACCTACTGCAGCCCGAAATATCCCAGCTGTCGTCCAGCACCAGGACCACGAGGGCCGCTCTACGGGATACCACTTTGGATAATCTAGCCCTGACTAATTCGCCACGGGGTGGAGATAAACTCGCAGTCAGCCGCTTTGCTAGTGCCCTTATGCTCTCGGGAAGACCCCAGCTCAGGAACGCAACCCTTTGTATCTCCCAAAGAAAATAAAGAAAATCTTTCCTATCAAGATGTAAAACGGCAAAACCTCCAAACAATGCCGCTAGGACGGTTGGGATACCGGGTATCCCCAGACTGTTTCGATCGCCAGTAAGGGTGGAGACCTACTGCAGCCCAAAATATTTCAGCTGTCGTCCAGCACCAGGACCACGAGGCATGCTCTACGGGAGACCACTTTGGATGATCTGGCCCTGACTAGTCCGCCATGGGGTTGAGGTCAACCCGCAGTCAGCCGCTTTGCTAGTGCTCTCATGCTCTTGGGAAGACCCCAGCTCAGAAACGCAACCCCAGCTCCCCCGAACCCTCCGGCGAACTTCAAGGAATGAAACTAGTGTTTCCGCAAGACAAGGTTCCTGCACACTACGGTCCTGAAGATTAATTTTTATCCGCGGTCTGACAGTTACACAATGTACACAAATATCCTCGGGGGAAATGACCCCATACAGAAAGCATTTATAACTCTGGACAAACCTCACCTATGGAGGCGGAAAATCACCAAGCGCCACCTAAGATTTTTAAGTTACCTTAATAATAAGTCAATAGTAATTTAACCACCAAGAAAAAACAAATACACAGTCCAATGTGCCAGATGCCCACACAAAGAAATAGTGCAATAGACCATATTCCTGCGGTAGGTGTGGAGAAAGTCATGATTCCAAAGTTTGCAGCAAAGCAAAAGACTCGCCAGCTAAGTGCTTTTTGTGTAATGGTCCTCATCCATCCAATTATAAAGGTTTCCAAGTTTACAAAGAACTCCAAGCCAAAAATAAAGCAGATCTGCGACAGCGACCCTCGCGACATCAGCAAAATTTGCTTCGTCCCTCAGTACATGACTACAACCAGCAAAACCATCTTAGCCCGACTAAATCTCCCAAAAGGCCAGAGATCAATCATTATTATGCACAAGCGCTCCGTCATGATGAGCACAACTGGCAAAACAACGCTACCTAATATGATATCGAACAACAGAATGATGTAACACTTTTGCAATTTTTTAACGAATGTTCAGTTAGTTCATGCAACAGAATAACATGATTATAAACATGTTGTCGACTGTCATTAATAGACTGGCTTAACTATGTCTTAGTTTTTTAGAATAGCATTATGGAACGTCAATGGCTTCCAAGCCAAAAAACAAGAAGTACAGATATTCCCGGTTATGCACAAAATAGACAATTTGCTCGTATCAGAAATACATTATACGCACACGTAAAAATACCACACTATAGTATATACCACACTGAACATCCAGACGCCTCAGCTCCTGGTGGTACCGCAATAATAATTAAAAACTCATTGCCACATTATGAGATGCCAAAATATCAAGCAGATTTTCTACAAGCTACAACGATCCAAGTTAACAAGCTCCCTAATCCACTAACGGTATCAGCAGTTTATAGCTGGTGAGGACATACTAATTGGGGTTCAAGACTGACAACACCGAAAGGTGGGGATCTCTCTAAGCTAATAATAGAAAAGAGGTACAGTACAATAGCCACGAGAGAACCAACATATTGGCCTAAAAATCCAAACAAAATTTCCAACTTATTAGACTTCTTTGTAGTCAATGGGTTATCACAAACCTATATTTAGGATCTTCAAAAACCGATTAGGATCTTCAAAGACTGATCCACAAGGGAGAGCAGCGGAGGCCTTGGAAGTCAGCAATTATTTAGCCAATATGGTTCAGCAACCTACTTATTTTCCTCGCATCCCAACATATAGCTCAAATCCCTTGAATCTCCTTACTACAAAACCTGAATGCTATAAGACATCAGTCACCTTCGTCGCTCAGACCACGGCATGGTCACTGCGTCCTGCGCAATGTAACCCGAGGTCACACAGTCATCATACCCACGTATCGTTTGGCACTACAACTCCGCGAACTGGGACGAAATGGGGGATTACTTTTCCTCATTTCCATGGGCGTCTGTCTGCTTCTCTCATCCTGACCCCGCTGATATCTCACAAAACGTCACCGAAATCATCCAGCTGTCATCGAATTATTTATTCCATGTACACAGAAAACCTCTTCAGCCACTCAAAAGCCCTGGTTCTCTAAATCCTGTGACAAGGCCAGACTTGAAAAGGTCACAGCTCACAAAACGCTTCTACACGATCCCAGTCAAGAAAACCGTCAAGCATTTAACGACGCAAGAAACCGCTATGTCCGCATTCTTTCTGAGGCAAAAACTCGTTTAATAACTACATCAAAAACAAACCCCTCTCAAGCTTCAACGGCAGCAAACCCTTCTGGACTCTTGCTAAATCAACTGGGAATAATTTATGCAAGAGCATGTTCCCACCTCTTGTTTCAAGGGATAAAATTGTTTCTATCGCCCTGGGCAAGGCTGAACTTTTTGCCTCGTTGTTTGCCGTCAATCTACTTTCAACCCACCTCCGAATGTTCAACCACCAACAATCCCCAATGTCGCGCATAAAATGACGGATATCATTTTCAGAACTAAAAAGGTACGAAAGATGCTCTCTTCTCTTAATACCAGGAAAGCCTCTGGCCTTGACGAGATCCCAGCAATTGTTCTCAAAAAATGCGCACCAGAACTTGCTCCTGTCCTGACTCGTCTGTTTCAGACATTTTACAATAGAGACATATTCCCTAGTAACTGGAAAACTGCTCGAGTACAACCCGTCCCCAAGAAAGGACCCAAAGCGCTTGCTAGCATCTACATGTCTATTTCTATCCGTTCAGTCGTCGCTAAAGTGATGGAATAGTATATAAACACTGAATTACAAAAATTTCTTGAAAAACGCAGTCTAATCCACGACAGGCAGTATGGATTCTGTCAGCACAGATCAACTGCCGACCTCCTTTCCTTTGTCACCCATTCTTGGAGCAAGTCTATGGAACTACACGGTGAATCCTAGATTGTCGCTCTAGATATATCCAATGCATTCGACCAGGTCTGACACGCAGCGCTACTTAATAAACTTACGGCCTATGGCCCATCAAAAAAACTCTCTACCTGGACAGAAAATTTCCTCTCCAACCGAAGCATTTCTTTTGTCGTGGATGGGCATTCCTCTAAACTGTATCCAATTAATGCAGGAGTACCTCAAGGTTCAACTTTAGCCCCTACTTTATCTCTACTCCACATCAATGACCTCCTCTCTAGCACATCCAACCCAATTCACAGTTACGCGGATGACAGCACCCTCCACTCAAATATACAATATTCTAAGCCTGTCCCTTTAGCCCAACGCCCAATTAGATGATGATCGCAGACTGATGGAGGGTTCTGTCTCTGTGACCTCCAAAAAATATTAGACTGGGGAAGTATAAATCTTGTACAATTCAACTCAACCAAATTTTAGTCTTGCTTCCTATCTCATAAGAGATACACCAGCCCTAGACCCATCACAACGAACAAACAAGTTATTCAAAGTAATGGGTCCTTTTCACTTGTTGGCATTTCTGTGGATTTAAAACTTAATTGGCACCAACATGTCAGATCAATTGACCCTACCCTCACCCAGAGGCTACCATCACTTGCCCACCGATGTGCCGTTGGTAACCTCTCTTTCTCTCTTTTACAGACATCTTCACGTGCATTGCTCAGAGGAGCTTTCTTCCATAGTTCCCCCACCTGCTGCCCCCAACAAATCTACCAGGAGAACAAAGCGAATGCACCCTTTTACTGCCCAGGTCATCAGACATAGAACATCTTGTTATGCCTACTCTTTTGTCCAGAGGACTTCCAAGTTGTGGAACTCCTTGCCGGCACATGTTTTTCCTTCTCCTCCGAACCTCCAAACTTCAAGTCCAGAATTAACAAGTTGCCTCTTTCCTCCTAGTCGACACCCACGGTACGATAGTATTTAGGCTGTGAGCCCTCGTGGTGTGTTGTTGAAATTAAAAAAATAGTTGAAGTACAATCTTGTCTGGATCAATCCTCTGATCACACGCCAGTCGTAGCAACGTTAAGTGCAACGATTATAAGAAAGAAAGCAGAACCAGACCTACATAACAACAACAACAAAAAACTGGAATATCTTTAGATAATATATATCATCTTTAAATCGTATCTACCAGATCGATACTTTCAAATTAAACAAGGCGAAAAAGTTTCATCTCTCAGACCAATCCAATCAGGTGTACCTCAAGGTAGCGTGCTCGCCCCGATTCTATATCTATTATACACCTGATATGCCGACTACCCAAGAAACTGACATGTTTACATTCGCAGATGACACAGCCATACAGTGTGTAAATGTAGACCCTGAAGCAGCCAGCCATCATATACAAAATTATATTTCATTGCTACAAAGATGGCTCGACAAATGGAAGATAAAGATCAATGAAGCAAAGTCATCCCATGGCACATTCACTTTGAACCGCCCGACTTGTCCACCTGTCCACATCAACAACACAGAAATTGTACTGGCGAATAGGTAGAAAATCTCCAATGGCCATAGAAAACAAAGTCCCGGGTTACAAGGCTGTAATCAAGCCAATCTGGACCTATGGTTTAGAATTATGGGGATCCTCCAAAGAATCCAACACTAACCTAGTTCAACGCTTTCAGTCCAAAGCCCTCCGCATCATAGCAGATGCACCTTGGTATGTAAGCAACTTCACCCTTCACAGGGATCTAAGTATACCCTTTGTATGAGAAGAAATCACTAGATGAGCAAACGAACACTGGAAAACTGGAAGCACAGCCAAATGATGCCGATAGATCATTGCTTGAAAACCAAACCAAACGACTGAATAGAAAATGGCCATTAGATATATGGATGCAGGTATTAAATAAAATCACAATTGCCGGATAGCACCAATGGATGCCAATTTCTCGTCAGCAGATTTACTTATAGAACTGAATGCATCTGCTATGATGCGGAGGGCTTTGGACTTAGTCAATGTATATGATATATTAGGTGGTTCTGACTGTAAATATTAGTGCACAATAATAAAAAAATATTACACGTAGTTTACAATTTTTTCCTTTATATTGTAGGTCTCTTATTGTTGATGAAATGGCGAATAATTACAAAACTCAGATCTTCACATATGGGCAATGCGACAGCAACATACAGAATGCACTCAGGAAGAAATAAAAACTTTCAAAAAATATTCAAAATGCTGACCATTATCTTCTAAACATTTAGGGTTTCTTTAATCACTTCGGGTATTGTAGTTTTCCGGATTTCATTAGTATTTAGTTCAGTATATTTCTTAGGGCGTAAAATACGTCTATACATGTTCTCAGCCGCTTATTTATATGTTCAATATGATGTTTCCATTTCAGATGCTTGTCTACAATCATCCCCAAATACTTTACACTTTTTACCCATTCCAAACATTAACCACTAAATGCCATTTTATCCCATGGGTAAGTTTCGGCATTCCTGTTGAAGTTGGTGAAAATACCGTATACTTAGTTTTATCGCTATTGAAGTATAGGAAATTGCCATTAAAACTAATCTGTATACTGCTAATGATATCTGTGGCCCCGAGAAAACAGTCAAGTGCCCCCTTACAAAGTATTTCAGCGTCATCTGCAAAGGAAACAATTTAACTTCTGGCTCCGTGGCTCACAAGGATATCATTAGTATATATAAGGAATAGAGTGGGTCCGAGGACAGTTCTCTGAGGTATTCCACTCTCAAGCACATTATTTTCACTAAGACCACTCTTACCTTTTGTTTCCTTCTTAGAAAATTGTTTTTTATTCAGAAAAAGCGGCAAGCCTCCAACCCCGTGGCTCTACAATTCCATCAACAATCCAAGGTGAGACACAGTATCGAATACCTTCCGGAGATCCAGGAAACGTACGATTGTCTTTCGGTCCCCCTCAAAGTTGTGCAATATAGTAGTCGTCAGCTGATACAAAACATGCTCGTTAGATAGACCCTCTTGAAATTCAACTTGGTTTTTATAAATTACATTATGGCGTTTGAGAAAACCTACCAGTCTTGAGTTGATGAGCATTTCTTGAATATTCTTGCCAACACACTTGTCAAACTTATTGGTCGGTAGTTGCCAGGGTCAAGCGGATCCCCAGATTTACAAATTGGGATTACCAAGCTGTCTTTAAATTGCCAAGGTACTTGCCCAGTTTTTATTACCTATGCAACAGACTGGCAGTTTTTTAGCATTGCCACAGAGATACCATCCTCACCCGGATAACTTTCTGATATTAAGTCACCAATATGCATTAATATCTGCTCCAAACCGACGGGGTTCAAAAAAAGAGATTTCCTCACTTATCTAGATTTATCAACACATTGATTTATGTGTGTGTATTTTATTTTGGACTTATTGCCTATCATAGTCATCATAGTCATTAACTATCTCAAAATTCAATTCCCTTACCAAAACGTCTATATTTGATTTTACTTTAGACTTAAGATATGAAACCAGATCTTCTAAAATAAGCTACTGTTTGTTGGTGGTGAGCGGTAAACTGCATCTATGTTAATATTAATTCCCTCAAAGTCAACAGAACTTTGCAGTAAGGAAATGTTACCAATCAACTGAACACCACACATAGACGGATAACTATGGCTGATGTACACTAGGACTTCATCATTTTGATTACACCTACCCCCATTTTAACACATTGTGTAGTTTTCAATATGATAATAATTAGGGTCAGTTACCCACCAAGTTTCGGTCAATACAATAAAATCAACTTTTTTTTTGAGGGCGCATTAAGTAAGACCAAGAGCAAATGCCTACTTATGAAACGACTGTTCAATATTAAAGTTTAACTTATCATTCACAACTGCACCCATAAACTCTTCCACTTCCCCAAACTAAGTCTCGTTTACAAGATATAATATTATAGCCATCCAATTCCTTAACGATGACATTATACACATTATCCAGGTTTGTATCCCATTCTCCACCCTTTTTCATATGTTGTTCTATAACATCTATTTGGTACTTCAAGTTCTAATTTTCAGTTTTGAAAAGTCACATCCTTTTCAGAATAACTATCCTTACTTTGAAGTTCAGCTACTTGGGATATTTTTCGCGATATTAGCCCTGCTAATTTATTCAAAATTGTCTCACCCTGGAAAAGTTATTTGATAGCATATTTTGCAATATCAGCCAAATTAGCCTCCCTGGTATTCTTTTAAGTGCCCGTTTTATCGCCGTGGTAGAGCTATGTTTTAAGCAACAACTGGCGACATCCACGTGTCAAAACAGTATTGTATTAATTGAATATTTTTTTCCTAATTTCAAAGTCGCACAACACCAATTTTTAGACGATCTGATCTGACAGTACACACTTCAATACATGAAAATAAGTACAGAACAACAGTTTTTTCACTCTAAGTACTACTTAATTTGACGGATTTTGCGGGGCAGCTGCGATTCTGTCACTCTCTCATCATTTAAACTTATTGATCGATAAGCTTTATTGTTAATACGGCCCCAGAGATAAAAATCTAACGCAGTTAGATGGACCCAAACGCCTTATCTACCTGCCGCCAAACATTTTAAATAATTCATAGCTCACTGTTTTACTACAATGGGCTGAAGTCCTATCTAATTGGTACCAACATGAAAATGATTGGCGAACAGTTAAATCGTATAAAAAATTGTTAGGACGCCTTTCAAGACTTGAAAAAATTTTGGGGGATTTAAACGTCCTTATAAAATGTGATAATGCACTTTGTTGTCCATTAACATACAAAATAAGTTAAAACTACATGCATTTTGAAAATTTCTTGGTCGCATGGGAATTTTGATTACTCCAGAAATGTAAATTTCTACGATTGGTGATTCTTCCTTCGAAAATTTTGCCTTGTCCCTCCAAATAATTATTTTCAAAAACTGTAGGTTTCTTGTGTTCCTATTAATGACATTTAACAAAAATTTACTCTCAGAGCTTGATCTTTCAGTAAGAGTCCTTGAACTGCTGTGTATTTGCAGCCATGAAGTTTTTATATCTCGAAAATTGACTGTATTGAACCATGAGAAATAGCCGAATCTGCTACAGCCAAACGAATAGAAGAATTGGGGTATGCATAAAAATATGCGAAAAGATTAACTACATTATCTTCATTTGATGTAACGCGCCTAGATAATAATGTTCTTTGGGTATGTACTTTACCATACCTGAATAACTTCTCTTGTAATTTTATAATTTTTTTCGGGTTTATTGGCGGTAATTGAGGATAAGTTCATTAAATGTTGTGCATGTTCTGTTAATTATTTTATCGCATTGCCCATAAATGGTAAATAAATTCAGAATATCCGAGTTTGTGTAATTATTCGCTATTTCATCAACAATACGAGACCAAAAATATAAATTAACAAATTGTAAACTACGTGTAACATCTGTTACATTTATGTCATATTTTGTTTTGTCAACAGTGCTGTCAGTGTAGCAGCCGAGTCAAAAGGTAGTTAAAAACTACGCTTTTGAAATAATCATAAAGAAAATCACAAATTTTCAAATATATAAGAAATCTTAGATTTGGGGTATAGGAACATGATACATGGTTAGATGCGCATTTATTTCCTCTCTCGACACGTATATTAGGCTGTAGTATATCTTTGCTGTTTTTATGTGGTCGGCAGATACCGTTAATTTCCAACTTTTTTTCAGGAAATTTTATTTTATTTAAATTATGATTTTGCTACATGAGCTGAATATCATCGTATGTTCACAGAACAAATGAGCCTCCTATCATTGATCGTTATACAGAGATTAATTTTTTGCCACCATTTTGAAAATATTTTCACTAAATATATCCTAATCCATAAAGGCTATGTTCAAAATGTAATATCGATATCCTTCTCCGTTCTCGAGATACTTCTAATAAACCATCACTTTAAACCACCCTCTCTCTCTCTCTCTCTCTCTCTCTCTCTATATATATATATATATATATATATATATATATATATATATATATATATATATATATTGTAACATGTCACACGTGTCACCACCTTTTATTTAATTATAAAGATTAAAAATTAATATAAACTTATTTTAAACAACAAAATGAATATACTAGTACATGCTAACACTTATATCTACTTTATCACGCGTTACGTATTTTTATATATAGTGTTTTTATGCCACTTTTGCGATTAATTGTTCTTGTACTGGTTTTAAACGTTGTTTCCTTGAAGAGTCTTCTTCTAAAAACTTTGACTTGTCACTTTGAAATTCCCTTCATGCATGTCCTTTTAAACATCTGATTTGTTTAGTTGAGCCTATTTTGCTACTACAATTGCTCGTTCACGTAAATATTAATGATATATAAATTATTTATAAACTTATTATAATTAAAACTTATCAGACTAATTTAGGTGTCAATATATATATATATATATATATATATATATATATATATATATATATATATATATATATATATATATATATATGCTGGCTACATTATCATCCCCTATAAATGGTTTATTCCATTTGAACAATGAATATCGAACATATTATATTTCCTGTCTTTGGTATATTGTTTTACATAAATTTTTATTTTACCTATTTTTTTTAAAGTATCACTGATTTTTTAACTAATGATATGTACATTTGTCTTTTCGGTATCAATATTATTCATTTTCTATTTTATTTTTTCAGTACATACTGTAAATTAACATTAGCCGAGGTTGTGGCATTGTGTTTGAGCAATCTGAACATCTGCACGGTCAGCCCTTAAGTGCGGGCGTTAATCTGCCAGTCCTATGTACCATGGGATGTTGGGCACGTTAAAGATTTTAGCACAGAACATCAGCTGTTTGATGAAATTAAAAGTTTTCTAATAAACAAACCCCAAAACGTTATATTATTCGAGTTTTTACGACAAAATATCAAGTTTTAGTGAATTTTTATTTTTAAAAAATCACTAATGGAGAGGTATAGATGGTGAGACTTTGCAAATTTTTTTTCAAAGAAGCGCGAACTAGGACCTCTAGAACCCATATCCGGGGTCAGTTTCAATTTTATTATGTTTATATATATATATATATATATATATATATATATATATATATATATATATATATATATATATATATATATATATATATATATATATATAGGTATCCAACCGATAACTCAAAAAATAATTAACCGATTTTGATTAAACTCGGCAAGTGCCTCTCTTTTATTGATGGCTTGGATGAGTTCGTTATCCAAGATAATCGGACATGGTTTTCCGGGAAAATTTTGAGTTTTCTTTAGAAAAAAATGTTTCTCCGAAAATAACAAATCTGTTTTAATGAAATTTACTACATATGTTGCCTTGGGAGAGGCCTTACCATGTACCAAAATTCAACTTTCTAAGTTTATAGAAAATTGAGTTATTCAAATTTTAAATTTTCTTTCGAAAAAAATATTTTCTCCGAATATTACAAAGCTTTTTTAATGAAATTCAGTGGATATCTTGCCTTAGGAAAAGCCTTACTACATACCAAAACTAAACTTTCTAAGTTTATAGAAAATGGAGTTATTCAAGGTTGAAGCATTTAATAAAAATTCACTACCATAACGCACTAGTTGCGTCCCGAACTTTTTAAATTTATTTATATATGAAGCTTCGTCTCGGTATTGTTTTCAATACTTGGGCATTCCATTTATTATTAAAATGCACATCTTATAAGTATAAAATATATATTCTTATTATAAAAGACAGATATTGCCTTAAAGGTTTTATTACAAACACAACACTACCCTGAGCAGTATAATATATTCGGTATTATTCCATGATGAGAAAAGAAACTACCTGCTTGAACCTTTTAGTCATACATGATTATACTCAAGACACAACAAATGAACTGCTCCCATTACAAAAGAGCCAGTATTCATAGTTTTCTAACTTTGGAGGGACTATTAGTTTCAGTATTTACGGAAGTTTCGATTTCTGGCATTGCCTTCCCGTTACATGGGTAGTTTTGACAACAGGAAGATCAAACTACTTTCCCCTAGGTCTAAGTGTGAAAGTACATCTGTATGTGAACTGTAAAATACTGTCAATGAATGTTGACACTATAGGTGTAACATTCAGACGGAAGAACCGACGGATGGACAGCCAATGCCTCGTTGAAAAGATTTTGTTTTTTAAATCGAAAACTAACAAAAAACTGAGCTTTTAGTTTGCATTACTTTGTACAATAAATCAGATTCGTATTTCTTTACAATACAATCAGCAAACATAAACAACATGGCTCAAGCCCAAGGCTCCCGCGTTCAACTCACAGTAGAAACGCCAAATTATTTTTCAGTACATACTGTAAATTAACATTAGCCGAGGTTGTGGCATTGTGTTTGAGCAATCTGAACATCTGCACGGTCAGCCCTTAAGTGCGGGCGTTTAGCTGTCAGTCTCATGTACCATGGGATGTTGGGCACGTTAAAGATTTCAGCACATAATACCAGCTGTTTGATGAAATTAAAAGTTTTCTAATAAACAAACCCTAAAACGTTATATTATTCGAGTTTTAACGAAGAAATGTCAAGTATTAGTGCATTTTTATTTTGAAAAAACACCAATAGAAAGGTATCGATGGTGAGACTTTGCAAATTTTTTTTCAAAGGAGCGCGAACTAGGACCCCTAGAACCCATATCCGGGGTCAGTTTCAATTTTTATATATATATATATATATATATATATATATATATATATATATATATATATATATATATATATATATATATATATATATATATATATATATATATATATATATATATATATATATATATATATATATATATATATAGGTATCCATTCGATAACTCAAAAAATAATTAACCGATTTTGATGAAACTTGGCAATTGCCTCTTTTATTGATGGCTATTTACTACATATGTTGCTAGTTTTATTCAAACTGTCACAAATATGGTTATCTAAGCAAAGTAAGTACTGCTATCCCGTAAGCGAATTATAACGGATGTCATAGTTTTATGTTTTTCGTACAAAACTAACCTTCGTAATTCGGTTTCTTAGCTATAAAAATTGTGGTGGACCAAAAAATCCGTCACAAATTGATGAACCGTCACAAACTGGTACTATACTTGCCAGAGTCTGCCACATTTATGTTAATGCGTACACACACACACACACACATACATGTGCTCGTATGTTTGCAGGGACACACGAAAACACACCAACTTGTGGGATCTTAATGTTTGAGATGAGTCGTGGATGTAGATGTATCTCCAGATGTGGATAATTCGCGCCAAAATACTATACACACGCTCGTTTAGAAAATATTTACAAATAAAGTTAGGTCCCGCAATTACTGGTTAAAGAAGCAATGCGAGGATATAGAACAACTACAAGAGCTGCACGATGAATTTAACATACACAGAAGATAAAAGAGGTGTCCGGAGTTTACCGGAAGAGATACTTTTCTAATGTAGAAAACGAACATGGGGAAATTGCACAAGGCGATCGGCAGCGAAGAGTTATTTGGGAGGAATATATTAACAACCTTATCGACGATAATAGACCTGACATAGAGGTTGCGGAGGACGTAGACCTGTCTGGACCCCCTATCACCAAAGAAGAAATTGTAAGAACAATAAATACGTCAAAGGCCAGAAAGGCAGTTGGCCCGAACTGCATACCTGTCAAACTACTAAAAATACTAGACGACAGGGGAATTTCCGTACTACACAGAATATTTAACAAGATATATAACATGG
This sequence comes from Tillus elongatus, assembly GCA_964006375.1. Lineage (NCBI taxonomy): Eukaryota > Metazoa > Arthropoda > Insecta > Coleoptera > Cleridae > Tillus > Tillus elongatus. Next base: position 91,230,437 of record OZ023265.1, read on the forward strand.
GGGAGTTCCCTGCCAAGTGGATTACATCACATTTTATCCCCCTGCCAAAAAAGAGTAACGCAACGAAGTGCGAGGACCATAGGCTGATCAGTCTAGTAAGCCACACGTTAAATATATTCCTCAAGATTATTTACTACACAATTTCCATAAAATGCGAAAGAGAGGTAGGGTCCACACAATTTGGATTTAGAAGGGGACTAGGTACGTGAGAGGCTAAGAATTAGTAAAATGTTACGTGTGGTCAGTGTTACTATATGGTGTGGAGGGCTGGACGCTGAAGGTGAATACCATGAATAGACTTGAAACCTTTGAAATGTGGGCATACAGACGTATACTAAAAGTCTCATGGACGGCCAGAAAAACAATCGAATAGATCCTAAGAACGGTTAAAAGAGAACGTGAACTGGTGAACACCATCAAGCGCAGAAAAACAGCATATCTGGGTCACGTAATACGGAATGAAAGATACCAATTCCTACAATTAGTAATCGAAGGAAAGATCGAGGGGAAGAGAGGAGTCGGAAGTAAGAGGATGTCATGGCTCAGAAACGTGAGAGAATGGACAGGACTAAAAACTGTAGAAGACCTATTCAGCTCCATCAAAAATAGGGAAGAATGGGCACATGTGATCGCGAATATCCATTAATGGATAAGCAACAGAAGATGAAGAAGAAGATGCATGTTTGTAAGAAAAAAATCTGGACGCAGTAAGTGCGTTTTGGTAGCGAACTTTAATGAAATCCTTTAAATTTCAATAACTCAATTTGCTATTAACCTAAGGTTTGTTGGCTAGGAAACCAACTTTAAGTTTATTTTCGGAAAATTTTTGAACATTTTTAAACAATAAGTAGTTTTGATAAAATATGGTAGATTGTTTCTACTGCATAGGCTATACCAGTAATCAGATTGATGCCTGCTCGCATTTGCTATTAAAAACATTTTAATGAAAATTCACTTCCATAACGTACTTGCTACGTTTAGACTTTTTTAAATATAAAGTATAGTACTATTTTAGGAATAATTTTTGCTTTTGAAAAAAGCAGCAGCGTATTGTATTTTCATTTCAAATAGTACGCCAAGGTCATATTTATGTGGTTGGTTAAATGTAAAAATGTTTTTTTCCTCCTCAAATATGTGTATATAGCCCTAATTTAGACACACCAAATTTCATAAAAATAGATAATCTAGATCTTTTTTTAAATAGCAAGATATGATTTTTTTGCACTCACGGAAAGCACATCTCCTTCTTAGCAACGGCACTATGAAATTGTAATCGGGATTAATAAGAAAAAATCGCAAAAAAAAGTTTCTTAAAAATTACCTTCGGTTGGATTTCATTAATCAATTTCTTATCAAGTTACCAATTGAAAAATTGTGATAGTATTTGCAGCTGCCAATTTTAAGCATTGTTTTCTGTCAGTTATATGTAGTTTGTAATACTTTAGAGAGCTTCATATTGGAAAATAGGGAATTTATAGAAATGAATAATTATTATTATTATGGCAGAATTGAGCAAAAAGCTAAGAATTGATATATTAGTGATGTTGGGCTACGGTGACAGGAAGCTTTGTAAAGAAATGTGCATGTTTTTCATGAGTCTGGCCACAAATTAATGAAGTGTATGTTTCCAGAACACTGAAAAAAAAAATAACGAAACTGGTAGTGTCAATGATAAGCCAAGAATAGGAAGACCAAAAACGGCTGTAGCTGGTAATAACACATTAGATATATTGTTGTCTTTTTATTAAACCCACCATGTGCCTACAAATTAAGTTACTACATTACACAGCCTTTCAGAAAAATATGTGGTAACTTTGCTAAAAAGGAAAAGAAAGAATTTCACCCATATAAAGTACAGCTAGTACAGGAACTTGTAGTTGGCGATTTTTAGAGGCATGTTGAATTTTGTTATATTATGGCAAATTTAATGAGAAGCCGGACTTTAGTAGAAATTATCGTTATTGGTCTCAGCAGAATCCACATTGGATGCTGGAGGCTCAAACCCAACGACCACAAAAAAATTATGTATGGACGGGTATACTAGACAGTAGTAATATTGGGCGGTTATTTATTGAGGGAAATCTAACATCTGAAAAGTATTAAATTTTTTTAAGAGAAGAAATTATACCACAGTGGTTGCAGTGAGCCCAGTCAATGAAGTTTGGTTTGATAAATATGGAGCTCACAATCATTTTGGCAGACGCGTGCGGCAAAATTGGATGAAGTTTTTAGAGAAAATTGAATCAGGCGCTGTGATGCACTTAAATGAACTGCTCGCCCTCTTGACTTGACGCCATGTGGTTGTTTTCTTAGGGTCACTTGAGGAATGTTCTCTACAGGGACAGACCATTAAATCTGGAAGACCTGAAAGCTATAATTGTTGGCCAAACAAGATGGATTGTGTATTCCAGGTTAATTAGTTTAATAAATTTCTTTGAAACGCGAGTTCAATTATGTATTGATAATGGACAGCATTTTGAACATTGAGTAAGTTGACAAATATTATTGCTGTTTTATTTTAGTTTTGTTTTGTCAGTCTCTTTTAGAATTAAAGTTAATAATTAAAGCTAGTTTGCCTATCATCTGCAGTGAGTGATTTTATAGCATTTGTTATGTTGCTTATGCGTACAGGGTTGGTTTTAAGGGTGCTTCTGTTAAAAAAAAACATTTTTGCGATCAACTGCATAATTACATTAGTTTTTTCTCCATTTTTTTCTAATTGAACCTAATTACATTTTTATAGTGGCGTATCAAGAACTAGACGCTATTTCCGAAATCGCGAAAAAATCATATCTTGCTATTTAAAAAGAAAAATTTAGTTGCCATAGCAACGAAATTGTTTACGCTATGATAAATTGAAGATCGTCACTTTGTAGCAAAAAATATGTCGAAAAGCTTTTAAGTTTTTTTTTTTGAATAAGGAATATTTCTGTAAATACAAATCCATCCTATACTAACCCTATAAGTATATATATATATATATATATATATATATATATATATATATATATATATATATATATATATATATATATATATATATATATACATAAATATGTGTATGTAAAATAATATATGAACTAATGTTTCCATCCCAAATATGATTCTGTTTCGTTTGATGAACAGAGTAAATGTTTTCTATGAAATTTCCCTAATAAATAAATTTATCAATATCTCAATATTCTTTGAAATATAACATACTACATAAAACCCACCGCTATCTGCTTTAGGGCCCAAGGAAAAATGATGTACCGTTATTCCCCGTCAACAACCCTTGCAGATGAAGCAGTAAAAAATAACAACAAAGACGCTATTGATAAAACCAGGGACAAGTCACTTGAAAACAGATCATTTACTACCTGCACGAGGTAAAAAAAAATTATATTTATCGGGACTTACACAAATTTTACCAAACAGTTGTCGGGCCTTACACACAATTACGTCTGTTTCAAAAATTGACCACGGAGGTCGCTTTTATCAGTCACTTTTATAGGGCCCGACAGTTTTAGTAACACGAACTCAAAAATACACACATGCATATAGTATGTATATCAGGACATCGTCAGAAAATTAGTTATTTATACTATTTAAGAGGTGGAGAATCCGAAAAACCACGTCTCTAAATTGTCGGGACGCGTGTATGGCCCGACAAGTTGGGAAGACCCGACAAGTCACGTCCATGCATGTGGTTTGTCCTCATAATTATACGGGCACACACACACACGCACACGCACACACACACACACACACACACACACACACACACACACACACACACACACATGTGCTCGTATGTTTGCAGGGACACACGAAAACACACCAACTTGTGGGATCTTAATGTTTGAGATGAGTCGTGGATGTAGATGTATCTCCAGATGTGGATAATTCGCGCCAAAATACTATACACACGCTCGTTTAGAAAATATTTACAAACAAAGTGAGGTCCCGCAATTATGTTTAATGCACACGTTGTGTGAAGACCCCTTAAATATGGATTATGTTTGAAGTGTGTATAAGACCCCATAAACCATACTGTTTTTTTCTACAAACATAACTGTGTTTCTGAATTACACATGGCAACAAAAAAACCAGTTTAAAAAAACTGTCTGGCTTGTGTGCGTGTAAGGACCGACAAATATAAGGGGAAGGGTTTGTTTATTAAATGCTGTGTGGAGGCATTGTATAGTTGATCACATTGACCTTGTGCAGTTATTCTGAAATATAGTATAACATATATCTTTTAGTGAATTTTCCTACACTTTTGAAATTTAAAACAATTCGCGAACTAGTACCTCTAGAACCCATGTATGTGGTCAGTTACTATCTTGATATATATATATATATATATATATATATATATATATATATATATATATATATATATATATATATATATTTCTGTGTGTGTATCACCCCGGTAACTCAAAAAATAATGGGCCACCAAATTGTTTATGTGGCTATAGGTTATAAAAAGTCTGGACGCAGCGAGTGCGTTATGGAAGTTAATTTCCATAAAATGTTTTTAGCAGGCATCAATTTAGTTACCGGTATAACCTATATAGTAAAAACAACTTACCATATTTTACTAAAATACCGTATTGTTTGAAAATGTACAAAAATTTTCAGCAAATAACTTTAACTTTAACTTTAAATACTTCTGAGAAAACTGGTTTCCTAGCATTTAATGAAAACACGCTACCAAAACACACTTACTGCGTCTCGATTTTTTTTACGAACGTGCATCATATTTCTATTAAAAATGCAACAGTATAAGGAATGTTCGAAAAAAATATGCAGTTATCACCAACGAATTATGGGCCACGCTGTGATTTTCAAAATAATTTTATAAGATACAGCTCAAGACCTTATAATTAACGTATACAATTTTTCTCGTTTCTTGCATAATAACAATTATATTGAGCTTTACCGTAGAAATGCGTCAGCCTGTATATATGTAAACAGATAAAAACTGAAAGTAAACCCGGAATATTTTAGTAAAATAAAGGTCGATGAAGGCTAAAGTTAAAACTTAAGAGCACTCTTCTTGCAACATTTTTTTTACGTAACCGGTATTTATTTCATGTTCTTTGCCTAAATGTTGCCAATTTTTACGTTTCAAATCGCGACCTGGGCGTTTTGAGAAAAAACCCCTTTTTTTTCTTCAAATGCCTATAACTTTTTTGACTTTTAACTTACAGATGAAAATTTTGGTACGTCGTTTACTTTTTATAATACAGACATACGTACCATATTTGGTTGGCCCTACTTTCTTATTCCCGAAAGAAATCACAATCCATTCCGGGAAAACCGGGCCGCATTTCCTGGCTAAGCAACTTATCCATGCCACTTGCAAAAGGAAAATGCTTACAAAATTTGATCAAAATCGTCCCATTATTTTTTGAGTTGATATATATATATATATATATATATATATATATATATATATATATATATATATATATATATATATATATATATATATATACATACATACATATAAAAATCGAAACAGACCCCAGATATGTGTTCTAGGCGCCTAGTTTTCGCTCATTTGAAGCAATATGTTAATTTGAAGTATAATTGCATATTAGAAAATGCTTATAACTATCGACATATAATTATTTGCGTTTATACTAGTTTTTAGTGAATTCAGTTAAACACACGATATTTCATCAGTAGACATACCTATATTATAGTTTATCTTTTTTCGATTTACGTCGGATTATTTCTGCGACTGTGGTAAATCACCGACGCCAGGGGACAGTTTATCTGCAGTGTCCTGGAACTTTGGCCAAAGTCTTCTTTCCGTAAGGAGGGTAGGGATCTTTAACGTGCCGGACATCAGATGGTACATCGGATTGACGGCTCTACGTCGCTTCGGAAGGGAGGAATGTGCAGGCATCAAATTTCAAACACAATGCCACAACCTCGGTTAACCATAATTTACAGTATGTACGGAGAAATAGAAATGTTTACCTACTGGACCACCAAGTATGCTTATATTATATTATGTAGTTGAAACTGGTAAAGTAGTAAAAACTTTTTTTTCTTTTTAGTAAATTTTATAATTTGGGAAAGGAAAAGTTTAACATTTTTTAAGTAAATAGTTTTGTTAATGACCGCAAAGGGAAATTTTAAAATCCTAATAAATATACAGGGTGAATCAAATTCGAGCCTCACCAGGGAGATGTCGCGTATTATGAAAGATCGACGATAGGTTTAGATGCTGCAAAGTTGCAACATTTCGTGCCCTTTAATATCTCGCAGAGAAAGCCAAGTTTTGCAACTGTCGTTAAAAAAATTGTCAAAAAACTGAAAAAATGTAATTTTCAATTTTCGCCTCTCATTTATTTAAACTTGTATAAAGAAACGAAAAGCCCATTCTTAAGTCATATATATAATATATATATATATATATATATATATATATATATATATATATATATATATATATATATATATATATATATATATATATAGTGTATATAGAGTAGAAATACTTGTTAGTGTTTAAAGTTTACGCCAGTAAATCAGCTAAACGTACAGGGATTAAATTGGTCGAGTTCACTAGGCGCCAACAGTTGAATAGGTGTGTAAACGTATGCGTTCATCAGCCCCGCTGAGCTTTTGTTGGAACTTAACTGTTGTCAATTTGTCAAAACGGAATGACAGACACAAGTTACACAATAGTGCTTGGAGTCAACTGTACGTTCATCAGTCTCTAACTGCTGAAATGTCTCGATAGTCAGCAGATGGGCAATTAACTCAGATCTTTCCGCCTGGTAAACTCTATGTTTAGAAAATTTATATAAGTTCAAACCTGTAAGAATAAAGAAAGTAGAAAAATTCACTATACAAATAAGCGCAAATACTTTGTTACGGTGAAGTCACATATTTAGATAACACATGAAGAGTTTTAAAATCAAGATAGGTACCGAGACGAAATAAAACGTCACTAAACAAAAACTTAACAAAAATGTAGGTTCTATTCATCATGAGCACCATTTTAGATAAAATATGTTCTAATAGGCCTTTCGATTTATGTAATTTTGGTTACAAAATTCCATTCTTTGCAATATAGATAAAGATTAGAGCACGTCACTAAATATCTTTTGATTTAAAGATTTAAATACAACTTAAGCGAATAATAAATAAACTTAACTCTGTACAAAATAATTAAATAATTCTGTAGACAGGTGACAGTGTTAAATGAATTTTAAGATAAGTAACCTGTTGCGATCCATTTCTCGGAAAATAGCCTTTGGAAAATTTTGAAAATTAGGCAGTTTACTGAAGTCGATGGGGGCAACTCGGCTAAAGTATTCTTAAGATTGTGGCACTTCCGATTATGCACGGTGTTGATGTTAACTTGCTTATTTTAAATAGGATAATCTATATATTGTTACATTTTTAACTTCTCCGTGAAATTTTAGACACATTCTATGTATAATGTCCTATACCGGAGTCCAACCGTTTTTGACATATCTCAAATTTTATGTCAAGAATAACGTTTGCAGGCCTAAACATAACTATCAGTTTATCCTATATGAAAGCCTTTATCATTTAATATAGGTTATGTTCCTTGTAGAAGCTGATTTACTTTATTATTTTGATAATAAATCAATACAGGAAAATCAAAAACTCATATTGAAAATTGAATTAAAAAAATCGTTGAAACTTTTTTTCTCAAATAGAAATCCCATGTTTTTATCATATTATCTTATTTGGCATTAAAAAGAGGGTAACTTTGTATATGGCTGGCTATGCCAAAAATTTGTGGTTTTAGAAATATTGGCAATTTAACATTTTATTATTGTAAAAATGTTATACGGCTTTCAAGTTTTGTTGTTAGTTGGCCATGACGGCTCAAAATAAAACTTTAGAGCACTACAGACACATCACTATTGGTTGTCATTTGACAAATACTTATTGCTAATAATCATGGCGGTGCGATTAAATTATACGCACTAGGATTATTTTTAAGGTGTAAATATTTAGGCGGAATGCAACAAAGTTGGATCAAAAACAGAAACCGAATAGTGTTAACGAATAATGGAAAATTACAAAACTTTTGACATCTCCAAGACAAAAATCTATAGAAGAAAACCAATGTATCCTACTAAAAGAAAACAATACCTACACAGGGTAACAACTTATTTTAATAAATGTTCAAAATTTCCATTTTGAACTTCCAAACATTTTTTTCCTCTTCGAGTTAGTTCTTCATGGAAGGCCGCTCTAATTGAATTTGGAGATAAGCTTTCGAACGCGCCATTCACCCTTGCCATACAGTCCCCCATCGTTTTCACTGGATTGAAAAAAGGATGTTTATTATCGTTCCCCAGGTAAAGTAATCCAACACAGTCAAATAAGGAGAACGAGAAGGCCAGAGAAAAGGCCAGTAGTTGGCAATCTACTTGTCATCAAATGTTCTTAGTAAACGAAACCGTTCTGTGGGGTAGGGCGCCATCACGTTGTTAAAAAATTTGCTTGTGTTCCGCTAGAGGTAAATTGCTCAAATATTGATGATTCATCTCTTCCAGAATATTTAAATATGTATATCTTAAAAAAGTTAATACATAATTTAGAATAGCGAAATAATTTGCAATGTATGGTTGATGACTTACCATTCAAGTTTTCTTAATAAATTATATTATATTATATTCTATCAGTTTTTACAGCACAAAAGACTAGCTAGCTATTTTGAAAATTCCGGGTTCTTACTGCATGACGATTTGAATTACTCCAAAAATAAGAATTTTGTGTGTTAAAAAGAACATTTTTCATAGATTTCGCTTCATCAGTCCTAATTATGCTGTCAAAAAAATCGAGAGTCGTCTTGTATCATCGTTCAAATGAATTTACAAAACTCTTTTCTGCGTATCCATTTCTCTCAGATGTTGAACCAAAGATATTGAATAAGGGTGGAAGTTGTGCTTTAACGGAATTCTGTGTATCAAGCTCTTCGAAAGTCCTCTCTGCAGAGCTACTTGTCTTAAGGATGGTATTTCTTTTATGAATTTTTGCCTTCACGGTGCCAAAAGTTTTGTAAGTTTCTATTATTCGCCGAACACTCCTCCGCGACGGTTTTTGTTTATCAGCAAATATTTGGCACGTTCTTGATAAAACGTGGTTACATTCACCATAATAATAAATAAATTTTAATAATCTTTGTGACTGTAATTCAGTCGCCCCGGCATAATTTTTATAAATAATTGTCAAATGACAACAAATATTGAGATTTTTGTAGTTCTCGATAGTTTTTTTTTTTTTGAGAGGCGTCGCCGTCATGATTATATAACGGGGTCAATTTGAATTTATATATATATATATATATATATATATATATATATATATATATATATATATATATATATATATATTATTATTATTATTATTATTATTATTATTATTATTATTATTATTGCGTTTATTGAATTAAATTATACAATATGCAATACACAATATGTCTATGACATGTGCTGTGTTTTTACAAAATTTAACGGGTTCATCCAAAAAATCATTGGCAATTGTGGACCAAGTTCACTATACTTCAAATTTTGACATTCTAAATGGAAAATATTTCTTACTTTAACTTCCTCCTCTCAATTGTTCTATTGTTACCTCCATTTACCAAAGTTCTTGACATCGTTATACTTATTTTTCAACCACGGGTCAACCTTAATAGCCCATATTTTTTTCAAAAATAATAAACTATTCTATGCCGAATGACATCGCTTTGACAGTAATATATGTATGTATCATACCGATAACTCAAAAAGTAATGGGCCGATTTTGATCAAATTTGGTGAGTACCTTCCTTTTGCAAGTGGCTTGGATAAGTTCGGTACCCAAGAAAATCGGCCCAGGTTTTGCTGGAAAATTTTGTGTTTTCTTTCTAAAAAAAATAATATCTCCGGAAATAACAGAGTAAGGGCAACGAAATTCGATACGCGTGTTTGTAATATAAAGAGTGAACCATGTACCATAATTTGCATTTCTAAATTTAAAGAGATAAAAGTGATGGACAGTTATATAAAAATTTGTAGTTTTCCTCAAAACATGAGTTCTGCGAACCCTTAAGTTATTGCCCTTCATTTTACTAAAATATTTACAGAAAATTCATTTCAAATAGACCATCTCTGATGCTTTGGCCGTCGGTTTAGTTAAGTTGATGCTTTCGCTGTACGTTTAGTTAAGTTTATAGTTTAACGGTCTATAATTTTTGGCTAATTTTCGTAGAACAAATTCGTTAATGCATTTTTGCATTTTTTATCGAAATATGATGCATAGAACCGAAGTTGGAAGAGAGTGCAAGCATAGATGTCATATGGGGAGAAATGGAGGAAGCCTTGATAAGGGTCGCAGAAGGTGAACTAGGACATAAGCGGAAAACACAGAAACACAGTTGGATGACAGCAGAAATCATGGCGCTTTTCGAAGAAAGGAGAAGATGCATAAGTCAAGGATATCCAGAGAGCTATAAACACATCCAAAGACTTATTAGGTGGAAAATAAGAGCGGCAAAGAATGACTGGTTAAAGAAGCAATGCGAGGATATAGAACAACTACAAGAGCTGCACGATGAATTTAACATACACAGAAGATAAAAGAGGTGTCCGGAGTTTACCGGAAGATATACTTTTCTACTGTAGAAAACGAACATGGGGACATTGCACAAGACGATCGGCAGCGAAGAGTTATTTGGGAGGAATATATTAACAACCTTTTCGACGATAATAGACCTGACAGGTTGCGGAGGACGTAGACCTGTCTGGACCCCCTATCACCAAAGAAGAAATTGTAAGAACAATAAATACGTCAAAGGCCAGAAAGGCAGTTGGCCCGAACTGCATACCTGTCAAACTACTAAAAATACTAGACGACAGGGGAATTTCCGTACTGCACAGAATATTTAACAAGATATATAACATGGAAGAGTTCCCTGCCAAGTGGATTACATCACATTTTATTCCCCTGCCAAAAAAGAGTAACGCAACGAAGTGCGAGGACCATAGGCTGATCAGTCTAGTAAGCCACACGTTAAATATATTCCTCAAGATTATTTACTACACAATTTCCATAAAATGCTAAAGAGAGGTAGGGTCCACACAATTTGGATTTAGAAGGGGACTAGGTACGTGAGAGGCTAAGAATTAGTAAAATGTTACGTGTGGTCAGTGTTACTATATGGTGTGGAGGGCTGGACGCTGAAGGTGAATACCATGAATAGACTTGAAACCTTTGAAATTTGGACATACAGACGTATACTAAAAGTCTCATGGACGGCCAGAAAAACACTCGAAGAGATCCTAAGAACGGTTAAAAGAGAACGTGAACTGGTGAACACCATCAAGCGCAGAAAAACAGCATATCTGGGTCACGTAATACGGAATGAAAGATACCAATTCCTAGGAAAGATCGAGGGGAAGAGAGGAGTCGGAAGTAAGAGGATGTCATGGCTCAGAAACGTGAGAGAATGGACAGTACTAAAAACTGTAGGAGACCTATTCAGCTCCATCAGAAATAGGGAAGAATGGGCACATGTGATCGCGAATATCCATTAATGCATAAGAAATAGAAGAAGAAGATGCATGTTTGTAAGAAAAAAATCTGGACGCAGTAAGTGCGTTTTGGTAGCGAAATTTAATGAAATCCTTTAAATTTCAATAACTCAATTTGCTATTAACCTAAGGTTTGTTGGCTAGGAAACCAACTTTAAGTTTATTTTCGGAAAATTTTTGAACATTTTTAAACAATAAGTAGTTTTGATAAAATATCGTAGATTGTTTCTACTGCATAGGCTATACCAGTAATCAGATTGATGCCTGCTCGCATTTGCTATTAAAAACATTTTAATGAAAATTCACTTCCCTAACGCACTTGCTGCGTTTAGACTTTTTTAAATATAAAGTATAGTACTATTCTAGGAATAATTTTTGCTTTTGAAAAAAGCAGCAGCGTATTGTATTTTCATTTTAAATAGTACGCCAAGGTCATATTTATGTGGGTGCGGCTGGTTAAATGTAAAAATGTTTTTTCCTCCTCAAATATGTGTATATAGCCCTAATTTAGACACACAAAATTTCATAAAAATAGATAATCTAGATCTTTTTTTAAATAGCAAGATATGATTTTTTGCACTCACGGAAAGCACATCTCCTTCTTAGCAACGGCACTATGAAAATGTAATCGGGATTAATAAGAAAAAGCCTGGACGCAGCAAGTGCGTTATGGTAGTGAATTTTCATAGAAATGATCTGGCACAAAATATTTTATAACTTTTTTTTCTTGTAACATAGAAATCTAAATTTTGGTGTATAGTTTACTTTTTATATCGTAAACCTACCTACCAAATTTGGTTATCATAGATTTTTTATTTTTTAAGATAATTTTTTTTTCAAATGAAAACTCAAAATTTTCCCGAAAAACCTCGTCTGATTTTTTTGGTTAACGAACTTGTCAAAGCCATTTACAAAAGGAAGGTATGTGCCAAATTTTATCAAAATCGGCCTATTATTCTTTGAGATAAAAAATTTTTTCGAATGAAAACTGAAAATTTTCCCGGAAAACCTCGTCCGATTTTTCTGACTAACAAACTTCTCAAAGCTATTTACAAAAGAAAGGTACATGCCAAATTTTATTAAAATCGGCTAATTACTTTTTGAGATAAGAATTTTTTTCGAAAGAAAACTCAAAATTTTCCCGGAAAACCTCGTCCGATTTTCCTGACTAACGAACTTATCCAAGTTATTTACAAAAGAAAAGCACATGCCAAATTTTATCAAAATCGGCCCATTATTTTTTGAGTTATCGGTGTGATACATATATATATATATATATATATATATATATATATATATATATATATATATATATATATATATATATATATATATATATATATATATATATATATATATATATATATATATATATATATATATATATATATATATATATATATAAACATATAAAAATTGAAACTGACCCCGGATATGGGTTCTAGGGGTCCTAGATCGAGCTCATTTGAAGAAATTTTTTCTAAGAAAATTCACTAAAAATCGCAAAAAAAAAGTTTCTTAAAAATTACCTTCGGTTGGATTTCATTAATCAATTTCTTATCAAGTTACCAATTAAAAAATTATGATAGTATTTGCAGCTGCCAATTTTAAGCTTTGTTTTCTGTCAGTTATATGTAGTTTGTAATACTTTAGAGAGCTTCATATTGGAAAATAGAGAATTTATAGAAATGAATTATTATTATTATTATGGCAGAATTGAGCAAAAAGCTAAGAATTGATATATTAGTGATGTTGGGCTACGGTGACAGGAAGCTTTGTAAAGAAACGTGAATGTTTTTTCATGAGTCTGGCCACAAATTAATGATGTGTATGTTTCCAGAACACTGAAAAAAATTAACGAAACTGGTAGTGTCAATGACAAGCCAAGAATAGGAAGACCAAAAACGGCTGTAGCTGGTAATAACGCATTAGATATATTGTTGTCTTTTTATTAAACCCACCATGTGTCTACAAATTAAGTTACTACATTACACAGCCTTTCAGAAAAATATGTGGTAACTTTGCTAAAAAGGAAAAGAAAGAATTTCACCCATATAAAGTACAGCTAGTACAGGAACTTGTAGTTGGCGATTTTTAGAGGCGTCTTGAATTTTGTTATATTATGGCAAATTTAATGAGAAGCCGGACTTTAGTAGAAATTATCGTTATTGGTCTCAGCAGAATCCACATTGGATGCTGGAGGCTCAAACCCAACGACCACAAAAAAATTATGTATGGACGGGTATACTAGACAGTAGTAATATTGGGCGGTTATTTATTGAGGGAAATTAACATCTGAAAAGTATTAAATTTTTTTAAGAGAAGAAATTATACCACAGTGGTTGCAGTGAGCCCAGTCAATGAAGTTTGGTTTGATAAATATGGAGCTCACAATCATTTTGGCAGACGCGTGCGGCAAAATTGGATGAAGTTTTTAGAGAAAATTGAATCAGGCGCTGTGATGCACTTAACTGCTCGCCCTCTTGACTTGACGCCATGTGGTTGTTTCCTTGGGGTCACTTGAGGAATGTTCTCTACAGAGACAGACCATTAAATCTGGAAGACCTGAAAGCTATAATTGTTGGCCAAACAAAATGGATTGTGTATTCCAGGTTAATTAGTTTAATAAATTTCTTTGAAACGCGAGTTCAATTATGTATTGATAATGGACAGCATTTTGAACATTGAGTAAGTTGACAAATATTATTGCTGTTTTATTTTAGTTTTGTTTTGTCAGTCTCTTTTAGAATTAAAGTTAATAATTAAAGCTAGTTTGCCTATCATCTGCAGTGAGTGATTTTACAGCATTTGTTATGTTGCTTATGCGTACAGGGTTGGTTTTAAGCGTGCTTCTGTTAAAAAAACATTTTTGCGATCATCTGCACAATTACATTAGTTTTTCTCCATTTTTTTCTAATTGAACCTAATTACATTTTTATAGTGGCGTATCAAGAACTAGACACTATTTCCGAAATCGCGAAAAAATCATATCTTGCTATTTAAAAAGAAAGATTTAGTTGCCATAGCAACGAAATTGTTTACGCTATGATAAATTGAAGATCGTCACTTTGTAGCTAAAAATATGTCGAAAAGCTTTTAAGTTTTTTTTTTTTTTTGAATAAGGAATATTTCTGTAAATACAAATCCATCCTATACTAACCCTATAAGTATATATATATATATATATATATATATATATATATATATATATATATATATATATATATATATATATATATATATATATATATACATAAATATGTGTATGTAAAATAATATATAAACTAATGTTTCCATCCCAAATATGAGTTCTGTTTCGT